>QLOH01001048.1:0-163969 GCA_026901365.1 Sesbania bispinosa
AAGTACGGTGGCCAGACCAGATTGAAGGGCCGACCAGATTGAAACAATACTTTAACAAGTATACCAAACAATGTCGTTTTCAGTCATATTTGGCAGCTGATGTATCACTTAACGTGACACATCAGCTGCAAGTTAACAGAAGATACAACTAGGGACTAAAGTGATGACGGAGCTAAAGTTAGAGACTATTGTGCTATTTTGAAAAAGTCGGGGACCAATGTGCTAGTTTACTCATTTTGAAAAGACTTTTTATTCTCTTTTATATGTTACTTTAAAAGTTCAAGGCATCATTGATTATTTTTTTTTATTCATACTCTTACATTCACTTCAAAACAAATGAGAATAATAATGAGAAAAAAGTGAATTAATAGGAGAGATGAATGGTATAATTAAAAGGAAAATGCTAACGGGTGGTCTTTAAAGAAATGAAAATGTAAAGTTTTCATTAAACTTTGTAACATTAAAGTTATAAATATAATTAATGTTATGATTCCCAATAAAATTTTCTAAATACTGATTCCTTTACCATTAGCATGACCTAATAAAAAAATTGGATAACAATCAATTTCATAGAAACGAGAAAACTAATTTCATTTATTATTTTTTGTGTCTGAACAAAATTCAAACAGATAAGAAAGAATAAGATTGTGGGATGAGTTGTGACTTGATTGACAACACAGGTTGAGATTGTGGGAAAAGCTCTTGGTTCGATCCCTACAAAACACGGGTAATTATAGGGTTGACCCTTTGAGTTTGGGTCCACGTTAGATCTTTACCATAAATAGTATAAATTTGATATTAAAAAATTATTAATACATATTATAAAATTAAAATTACTTTTTTATAGTAAAAAAGGTTAGTGGTCTATGAGGAACTCAAACTCAAAGGATCCACCCTATAATCACCCCACTAAACACACTATTAAGGAGGGGTGAGTAGCCTTAATTGTGACTAGTGTGTTTGGTAAAACTAGTTGATAAGATAGCTGAAAACTAAAAAGCTAGCTGAAATAGTTTCAGCTACTAATTTCAGCTTTCAACTAGCTGAAATGACTTACCAAACATACTCTAAGCCTCAAATAGGATTGTCCTTGGTAATATAAAATATCTGAAGTAATTTAAATGTGACTAAACACTCTATTATCGCCAACATTCTTTTGTAAATATATGAAACTTCATGTCCATACATATATATATATATATATATATATATATATATATATATATATATATCTAAATTAGTCATTATATATATAAAAAAATAATGTAAATGAGTAATTTACTTTCAACTCAACCCAAGCGTCTACACGGGTCCAATGCTAATATTATATATATGTCAAACATATCATTTTTTATTTATATTTAAATTTCACTGAAATTACTATATTACCCATGTGAAGCATATATGAATAACCTAACAAAGGATGGACCATATGCAAAGGATTTAAAATTATTCTAATTCTACCATGTCATTAGGTTTCTTTTTATATAATGGCCAAGTAATTGGTAGGAGCAATATAGATATAATCTACCATGTCATTGATTATTTCCATAATATTGCTTAAAGACACTTTCTAATGGTATTATTTAAATGATTTTCGTTCAACGTTTATCACTTATTTTAATCATTAATCTCTATAATTAATTATACTCAATTATAAACTAAACCAACACCAAATATTTATTATAACTAACATTTTATTATATTAATACTATTGATTTACTTTAACTTTAAAATATCTGTTATAACTAATATTTTATTTCATACGAAACGACAACTATGTGATAACATCAGTATACGGTATACCGTGCGATAGCACTTCTAGAAACCATGGACAACTATGCAGCCGCCCGCCACGGGCCCACGGATTGTGCCTGCCCACTTCCACTTGGCTGCAGCTGAGCTCGTAAAATGAAATATAATGAGATAGAGACAATGTCATCATTCAAAATAATTCCGCCTTTCCAATCCAAAACTATAGTAGCATTAATTAAAAACTTTAATGTTTAAGAAATGTAAGTGTGGGTTTAAAGAAATGTAGTAAAATTAAAGACCTTATTCATTTAGTCAACAAAATCACGTGTAGGCACTGTACCAAACTTATAATTATTCTACAATCCCCATTTTTGCACACCATACACACAGTGTACACACCACTTGCACCACACTCACTTTTTTCTCTTCACACCTCTCTTTTTCCTTTTCACACCCCCTTTAAATTTTTTTATTTAAAATTGTTTTTACCTTTTTTTAAAAAAATAATTTTTTATATTTTTATTTTATTATTTTATTTTTTTATTTATTTATCTCATCAAATAAAAATTTAGATCAAGTAAATACAATTAAATGATCATATAAATATTATGTTAATTAACCCCATTTACAAATATATTCACCGTTTATGTTAAATTAACCAAATATCTCACTCTGTTAACCACCAATGTATACACCATTAACCTCATTTACAAATTTATTCACTGTTTCTGTGCACATAATTAACCTCACAAATTCATTTAACCAAATATCTCACTTTGTTAACTAATGTATACACCATTAACCTCATTTACAAATATATTCACCGTTTCTGGTCACATAATTAACCTTGTGTTAACAGGAGTTGCAATAACCAAGAATCCTACTCTGTTAACCACAAACGAAAACACTATTAACCTCATTTTTTTAACATATTCACCGTTTCGGGACACATGATTAACCTCGTGTTAATTAACATAATTTTTATATGATCATTTAGTTGTATTTTCTTGATTTATATTTTTATTTAATGAGATAAATAAATAAAAATAAATATAATAATAAAATAAAAATATGAAAATTATTTTTTAATAAAAAAATAAAAAAAAGATAAAAAAATATAAAACGGGGGGTGTGAAAAGGAAAAGAGGGTGCAAAGAGAAAAAGAGTGAGTGTGGTGCAAGTGGTGTGTGCACTGTGTATGGTGTGCAAGAAACTATTGCCGAGATCTGCACCCCACACACACCGTCACGTTACATACCAGCTGCGAATATACTAGTACCTTATTATTACACACCTCTCTTCACTCTCCACAATCATGGCACAGTCAACATCTCTCAAGCTTCATCAACTCTGTTCTCTCTCACCGCCACATGAAACCACCCCAATCTCTCTTCCCTTCACTTTCTTCGACTCACACTGGCTAAGACTCCCTCCTGTTGAGCGTCTCTTCTTCTACGAATACCCAAACCCAACCTCTTCCTTCTTTGACTCTGTTCTTCCAAATCTCAAACACTCCCTTTCACTCACTCTCCAACACTTCCCCCTTCTCGCCGGTAACATCATCTGGCCCACTCAATCACCCCACCCCATCATCAACTACGTCCCTGGCGATGCCGTCCCTTTCACAGTAGCCGAATCCAACGCTGATTTCAACCATCTCTGCTCCAATCTCTGTCAAGTTGACCAAAGACTCCCCTTAATCCCTCGCTTGAAAATTTCCCATGAACAAGCATCTATTTTAGCACTTCAAGTCACTGTTTTCCCGAACTCTGGATTTTGTATTGGGATAACCACACACCACGCAGCTCTTGATGGGAAATCTTCAACTCTGTTTCTTAAAGCATGGGCCTTTATTTGCTCTAACCTTAAAGGGGACCCTTCACCCGTGTCTCTATCATTACCTGAAAATCTAACACCTTTTTTTGACAGATCAGTGATAAAAGACCCTACAGGGATCAACGAGGTTTATCTCAACTCGTGGTTGACTTACGGTGGAGAAACCAACAATCGAAGCTTGAAGGTGTGGGAGACAATTAGTGGAACTCAGACAGATGCGGTTAAAGGTTTGTTTGAATTGACCCCTTCACATATCCAAAAGCTTAAGAAACATGCACAATCCAAGGTTAAAAACAAGGTTCGCTTATCAACATTTTCGGTTACATGTGCTTATTTGTTGGCATGTGTGGTGAAA
Organism: Sesbania bispinosa; assembly: GCA_026901365.1. Taxonomy (NCBI): domain Eukaryota; kingdom Viridiplantae; phylum Streptophyta; class Magnoliopsida; order Fabales; family Fabaceae; genus Sesbania; species Sesbania bispinosa. The sequence continues at coordinate 3,947 of QLOH01001048.1, forward strand.
GTAGACCAACCAAAATCGAATAGAGTAGCTTTTGTGTTCAGTGTGGATTGTAGGCCTCGTTTGGAGCCTCCAATTAAGCCAACTTATTTTGGGAATTGTATTGTGTCCCAGTTGGTTGTGGCTGAGACAAGGGCAATATTAGGGGATGATGGATTTATCAATGCCCTTGAGGGGATCACTGATTTGTTGAGTAGTTTGGAGAATGGGGTGCTGAATGAGGCAGAGAATTGGATGACAAAGATACAATCTGTAATGGGTGATAGGCTATTTTCTACTGCAGGGTCACCTCGGTTTGAGGTCTATAGTATTGATTTTGGATGGGGAAGGCCTAAAAAGGTGGATGTAACTTCCATAGACAAAACAGGAGCATTTTCTCTTTCGGAAAGTAGGAACAATGATGGTGGAGTTGAGATTGGTTTGGCGTTGAACAAGTCTCAAATGGAGACTTTTGCTGAACTTTTTGCTCAAGGACTTGAATCCTTGTAATGCATTTGTTGAAAGGTTAATTGTGTGTTTATGTTACCAGCATTTTATGTTGGATTGGCTGCTGTGCTTTCTGCTATGAACTTGTATTCTCTCAGCGTTTGCCCGCTCGAATCTCTCCAAACTGGGTGTGAGGATTTGTAGCGTGAAATAATAATTGAGAAATTGTTTACCCTGTGACTGGGACCCATCTCCCTCTTGGCCACGATTCGATGTGGTTAACCTGTCTTTCTTAAATAGATTGCCTGAAGGCCTGTGACGGTCAATGACCATGTGATAGTCCGGAGGCTCTGTGATGGCTATAAGCTCTGTGATATTTAAACTCATAATTCATGATTTTGATGGTCAAAGGCCCGTGATTTCATAATAATATGCTCAAATTCACAACACTTATAGTCAATCAAATCTTCTACCCTATGGTTTGTAAAAACATCTCACTCATCCATCAACACATTAACATTCCCTAGGTTCATCTAAACACATTCATCATAATTCAGTGAAGGAAGGGGATAGTAAGATGGGGATCATGCTTGGACAGAAACAGTAACAAACAAGTGAGAATCACACCCACCTGAGGTTCGAGAAAACGAAGAACGAACGAGAGATAGGAAGCGTTGGAGGTGAGTAGATTAATGGGATGGGGGACTTGATCTTGGATGAGTAGAAATAGTCCTTGACCTTCACTAGGGCATTCTCTCACTAAAACCTTTCTTTCTCTCTCTAGAAGAACGAAAAAAGGGAAGAAAAACTGAGTGGGAAACTGCCTGCAGTCGTGTTTTAAAAATGTTGTAACCGTCTTCTCGCTCAAGCAAGATTCTAGCTTGAGCGAGATGGTCATTCTAGCTCAAGCGAGACCATTTAGCTTGAGCGAGAATGCCCACGAAAATACACTCTCTCTGGAATATTTTCGCTGAAGCGAGAACTGCTAGCTTGAGCTAAAATCATCCAAAGAGCAACACATTTTGTGTCCTGTATCTCGCTAGAGCGAGATGCTCTCGCTTGAGCGAGACTTGCAGAACCAAAATCCTATAGTTTTTGCTGCATAATTCACTTGAGCGAGACCTACTCGCTTGAGCGAAAACCCTCATGCATGAGACCCTGATTTTTGCCTCTTATGCTTCTCCTTATCAATTCCTTACTTCATCCTATTCATGTTATGAATTTCCTATAAATTAAAGTCTCTAACAGTGGGATGTTACACATTTCCCTCCAAAATTCAACTCACAAACATACCCTTAATCAAAATGGTTTCACAATTGGTAGATACATACTAAGTTTTTTTTACAATTTCATCACAATAGATAGTGATTATAATTTCTATTTTAAATTAATAATTTCATTTTATTTAATAAAAACCTAAATGAAATTTGACTGGATAAGATATGGTGTTATTCAATTGCCAAATCATTTTCATCAAATGTGACTAGACAAACTGACATCGAAATAAGTTTATCATGTCAACATCAAAGTTAACCGTATTAAAAGAATGAACTAAATTTATATGATTTCATAACATAAGAGACACAAATTAACAATTTTAAACTTAAAAAATTAAAATCAAATATTTAAACTTTTTTTTAATATATAAACTCACTCAATAAGTCATAATTTACTCGATATCGTATTAGAATTTATATAAGCTAGTTGTCTAAAGTATAATAATTACCGTCTCTATTATAAGTGGATGCACATGCTTCAAGCTTAAATGATTAATTTTTATGTAAGGAGATACATTACATATCTATCAACAAAAACAATAATATAATTAATATAATAATAATAAGTAGGGCTATTTAAATATTTAAAATGACATAAATATAATTTTTTATAAAAATGATACTTAAGAATTAATCAAGAAAACACTTTCCATTTGATTTCATTAAACCTATATTATAAATGTAGATCCGGTTAATACCATTGAAAGGAATGATGGTTTGCATATAATATGAAGCGGATGAAATTAAACACATGCACTAAAAAAATGGATTTAATTAGTATATAATAATAATAAGTAGGGCTATTTAAATATTTAAAATGACAAAAATATAATTTTTTATAAAAATGATACTTAAGAATTAATCAAGAAAACACTTTCCATTTGATTTCATTAAAACTATATTATAAATGTAGATCCGGTTAATACCATTGAAAGGAATGATGGTTTGCATATAATATGAAGCGGATGAAATTAAACACATGCACTAAAAAAATGGATTTAATTAGTATATACGGTTAGTGTAAAGAAATTTTATACAGACATCCAATGGTCTGCCGCCACATCATTTAATGAATATAACATCTCAGATATTATTAAATTCAATAAATGATGTGGCAACATATCATTAGACATCTGTGTAAATTTTTTTTACACTGACCGTTTTCATGTATTAAACTCATAAAAATTATGTGAATTTATTATTAAAGTAATTGGAATAATGCAAGTTCTTCTAGATGCAATGATGGCATCTGCATATTTGTTATTTAATAAGGGATGCGCTAATTATAAAGAAGTGATCGAGACGTGTATGAAAAATCTCTTATTTTATATATCAAGTTAAATTTATTACATCACGAGCAAGGTTCATGTATGAAAGCGTTCTCGGATTGCTAAATTCCAACTCGCGGGCTTTTATTTAACTAAAAAAAAGGCAGTGCATCGAAATTGGTATTGACTGATTTGTTTTCATATCAGCTAGGGGTGGGAACCAAGCTCTATTGCATTTTGATCAAGTGGTACCACAAGAATTAAAGAAGATACATGGTTTCTTTTGTGAAGAAAAGACTTGGACCAAGGCGTGCCATGGGGAAGTGGTGACGTGGAATGACTCATTAGGCTTTGCCTGTGAGGGTGAAATGCTGTAGGCATTGTTGTGTGACATGCATCATAAGGCATAAATGATGATATTGAGGTTAAAAACCTTGGGACCTATATGACAATAACACTATAGTACGGTGTGAAACTGGTAGGGACGGGTGCACTGGGTTTTGCAAAGAACACCAGTCGGGTCCTGAAAGAGGGACGCCAGCCCTGAGGATAAGTCAGGTCCCGGAATGGCTCAGGTGACGTAGGCTCGCCCCTTACTGTCGGGCAAACGGGGTACAGGCTTGACTATCCTGTCGCTCTCAAGTTTTCATGAATCAGTCGAGTTGTCTGGAAGACAGGGAAAATCGTCTTGGCCAGAGATTGAGCAATGCTCCTAAGTACTATTTTATTTGCTAGTACAGACAAACTCCTGAGACATTGTCCATATATGGTTGAGCAGTTGATATGTGCTCTGCTGTTGGTGATGTTTCCCTGGGCCGCATGCATTAGTTTATATGCATCATGACAACATAAATTATATGATTGTGATTGTGATTGTGATTGTGATTGTGATTGTGATTGTGATTTTGATTGTGATTATGATTGTGAAAAGGTCTGGTGAATGCTTTAGTTACTATTTTCTACTTGATATGAGTTCATGTGATGTTCTCACCCTTCCTTTTCTACTCCTGTTATTCCCTATCGTTGTGTTTCTCCGCCACGTCGGCAGTCGGTGTTGGAGATCTGCAAGATGACGACTATGCGTGTCCAGCTGACATGGGAGCCACGAGGCCAGTGGCGTGTAACCGACATTCCTAGACGATGCGTATTCACGGGGGAGGTGCGTGTCACGATTTCTCACCCCAGCCTGCCCCTGGTCCCAGAGTTAGATTTCACCGTGCCAGTGATCCTAGAGTTCGAGACGCCCCCTGGTCTTAGACGCCACACCACTTTTCTCAACCTTCGTCGTCATCCCGCTCCGTCGTCTTCATCACAGTCTTCGCGTATGGCAATGATGGACGAGCCAGACTCCCCTCGCTACACTCCTGGCCCAGAGGTGTCACCTTCACAGTCTATACGTCCTGGCTTCTTCAGCCGTTCCCCTCCGAGTGTACCGAACCTGATTATGATCGATGATACTACATCCGAGGAGGAGGACCCCGAGGAGGATCCGGAGGACGATTCTGAGGATGCAGAACCGGAAGAAGACCCTTCCAGTGATGACCCCTCAGAGGACTTTGGGATGATCAATCTCAGAGGCACTGACGGGAGGAGATGTTGGTGGATCTCTGCTGAGTCGGATGATGACGAGTAGTATAGTGTGGTTGGGCGTGGTGTTGAGTCTAGTAGATAGCAGCTCTGATTAGTGGCCTCTTATTTTGTTTTGGGTTGAGGTCTTATTTGTTTTATCCTACTGCTAGAACTCTTATTTTGATTGGTGGTGTTGATATCTGGGAATCACTTTGACATTATGATATGCATGTATATATTGTTTATGTTTCCTTCCTATGATCGATCTTAGATCTGCATGAATGTCGTGTGTGTATGTGGGATGATTGAATCGCCTAGATGTTTTTAGAAAAAATGAATTTCAGACTAAGGAAAGGACATTTTCATAAATACCTAAAATGGAATTAGGAAGTAATAAGTTGTGAATGGCTAAAGCTCTTTCAAAAAAAAAAATCCAGTATTTTCCAAGTTTTAAAACAGTAAGTTCGACGGTTACGTTCCGTAATGTGATATTCTTAGCGGTACAACTAAGGGTGTCACATTTAGTGGTATCAGAGTTGTTCTTTCCTTTCGGCCTCGGGTATGGCCTATAATACTCTTTTCTCTGTGTTTGCTCTGTGTTGATTGTTTGATGTTGTGGGAATTGTTTGCTCTTATATTACTATTCTTGTAATGTAAGGAATTGTGTGGATAGAATTAATTGTTCTTGCTTGAATGGTCCTGCACGAAACAGAAGAAGCTAATGTACACTGTGAATGTAGGATTTCATGGCAGGAAGAAATAATCCTATGATGAACGACATCCTGGGTAGGATTACGGATGTCCTAGAAAACCAACAGCAAACCATGAACCAGATGAACCAAAATCGTCAACCGAACAACGTTCCTGATGCTTATCGTGGGTTGTCCACCTTCAAGAAGAACAATCCACCGCAATTCAAAGGAGGACACGACCCTGATGGATCTCAGCTTTGGTTAGAGGAGTTGGAGAAGATTTTCTTGGCAATGGGTTGTCCCGACGAGCAGAAGGTGACTCTTGCTACTTTTATGATGATTGGGGAAGCTCAGCACTGGTGGGAGTACGCCAGGCGTCAGCTAGAGGCTGCAGGGAGGCTGATCACCTGGAACCTATTCAAGGAGACTTTCCTTCATAAGTATTTTCCTACAGACCTGAGGAAGCGCAAGGAGATAGAGTTTTTGAAGCTAGAGCAGGGAAGCATGACTGTCGGTGAGTATGCGGCAAAGTTTGAGGAACTATCTAAGTTCTGCCCGTACTTTCAAAACACCCTAGATGAAGAATCCAAGTGTTCTAAGTTCGAAAGTGGTCTGAGACCAAAGATTAAGCAAGCTATTGGGTACTAGCAGATTTCTGAGTTTTCGAGGATGGTGAATATGTGTCGAATTTTTGAAGATGACACCAAGGCGAGGCAAGCTCAATGGAAGAATTCTGGTCCACAGAGGAACAAACCCAAGTTTACACAGGACAGGAGGAAGCCCTACTTCGTCCCAAGAAACAATTCTGGTTCATCATCGGGGAGCGCCGCAAGACCTCAGTCAGTGGTTGCTAGCAGAGCCAGCCCGGCAAGCAATACCGGTAACAGCTCTATTAGCTGTCCACGCTGCAAGAAGAATCATCTTTTGAGGGATTGTCCATACAAGAATCAACCTGTCAACTCATCCGTCGGAAATGTTTGCTACTATTGCAAACAAAGTGGTCATTATAAGAGGGAATGCCCCTGATTGAGAGGAAACAATAGTGGTAGTAGTATTGCAAGCGCACCTGCCTCAAACCTGAATACACAAGCTGGGAGACCCAGAACCAGAGGCAGAGTATTCACCATGAGTGGTGCTGAAGCTGCTGAATCCGAGGATCTGATCCAAGGTAAGTGCATCATAAGTGGAATTCCTTTAATTGTATTGTATGATTCGGGTGCGACACATTCTTTTATTTCTATGGAGTGTGTGAAACGATTGAAGTTGCCTGTTGTTAGATTGCCATATGATTTGGTTGTTTCCACCCCTACTACTAAACCTGTTATTACTTCATCAGCTTGTTTGAACTGTCCAATCACTATTGGTGATAGAACTTTTTCTGCTGATTTGATTTGTTTACCTCTTTCTCAGCTTGATATTGTTTTAGGAATGGACTGGTTATCTTCCAACCGAGTCCAACTTGATTGTTATAATAGAATTGTTGTGTTTGATTCTTTTTCTCCCTCTACTCCTGATTCTGTAAGTCCGAGATTCTTGTCCGCCAACCAAGTGAACGCTTCTTTGAAAGAAGGAGCTCAAATCTACATGATACTTTCTTCTTTGGAGGAAGAGCGAGAATCTGACATCAGTAGACTGCCTGTGGTGAGAGAATTTCCTGAATTATTTCCTGAAGATATTCCTGGTTTGCCGCCAGAACGAGAAGTAGAGTTTAACATAGAACTAGTTCCTGGAACCGGACCTATCTCTATAGCTCCGTATAGGATGTCCCCTTTAGAGTTGGCTGAGTTGAAGAAACGGCTAGAAGAGTTGTTAGAAAAATAGTTTGTTAGGCCTAGTGTGTCCCCTTGGGGAGCACCCGTGTTGTTGGTTAAGAAGAAAGATGGTAGTGTGAGATTGTGTGTAGATTATCGTCAGCTCAATAAGGTGACGATAAAGAATAGGTATCCTTTGCCTAGGATAGACGACTTGATGGATCAATTAAGGGGAGCAACTGTATTCTACAAAATTGACCTTAAGTCAGGTTATCACCAGATACGTGTTAAGTCTGAGGATATTCCGAAGACGGATTTCAGAACACGCTATGGGCATTATGAGTATTTAGTGATGCCGTTTGGTGTGACCAATGCACCAGCAGTTTTCATGGATTATATGAACCGAGTTTTCTATCCTTACTTGGACAAATTCGTTGTGGTCTTTATAACGACATCCTCATATACTCCAAGAGTGAGGAAGAACATGCAGAACATCTTAAGATAGCTTTACAGACCCTAAGAGATAGGAAGTTGTATGCTAAGTTATCTAAGTGCGAATTTTGGTTGAAGGAGGTGAATTTCCTAGGCCATGTGATCTCTTGTGGAGGAGTTAGCGTAGACCCAGCTAAGGTAGAGACTGTGTTACAGTGGGAAGCACCTAAGACTGTGACGGAGGTAAGAAGCTTTTTGGGTTTAGCCGGTTACTACCGTAGGTTCATTGAGAATTTTTCTAGGATAGCAACTCTGTTGACCCGTTTGATTAGGAAAGATCAACCCTTCGTTTGGAGCCAGAAGTGTGAGGATAATTTCCAAGAGTTGAAGAGAAGGTTAACTTCTGCACCTGTCTTAGTTTTACCTGACCCACAGGAAAGTTTTGAAGTATTTTGTGATGCTTCTAAACAAGGATTAGGTTGTTTGTTGATGCAAAAAGGGAAAGTAGTGGCGTATGCCTCTAGGCAACTGCAAACACACGAAGTGAACTATCCCACGCATGATCTAGAGTTGGCAGCCATAGTTTTTGCTCTGAAGATTTGGAGGCATCATCTGTATGGCGCGAGGTTTGAAGTTTTTAGCGATCATAAAAGCTTGAAGTATCTGTTTGATCAAAAAGAGCTGAATATGAGGCAGAGGAGATGGATGGAGTTCTTAAAGGATTATGATTTTAGTCTGCAGTACCACCCTGGGAAAGCCAATGTAGTGGCTGATGCTTTAAGTAGGAAATCCTTGCATATGTCAGCAATGATGGTTAAGTAACTAGAATTGATAGAAGGATTTAGAGATCTGAACCTGGATGTTGGATTTAGTTCTAAAAGTGTAGTTTTGGGAACCTTGAAGATTTCAAGTGATTTCTTAGAACAAGTTCGTATAGCACAGGAGAAGGATCAATCTTTGCAAGTTTTGAAGGACCTAGTTCCTAAGAAAGGAGAATCTGAGTTTCATAAAGGTACTGATGGTATTGTTAGATTCAAAAATAGGATATGTGTGCCTAATGATAGGGAAGTAAGGAATCTGATCTTAGAGGAAGCCCATAAAATTAAGCTGAGTATTCACCCTGGGGAAACTAAGATGTACCAAGATCTGAAAAAGATGTTTTGGTGGTCTAGGATGAAAAAGGAAGTAGCTGAATATGTAGCATCTTGTTTGGTGTGTCAGAAAGCTAAGATTGAACATCAGAGACCATCAGGAGAGTTACAACCTTTGGATGTCCCTGAATGGAAATGGGATAGCATATCTATGGATTTCGTGGTAGGATTACCTAAAACTCCGGCAGGTTTTGATGCTATATGGGTGATAGTTGATAGGTTAACAAAATCTGCCCATTTCCTACCCATCAACATCAAGTTTTCTCTAGAAAAGTTGACCCAGCTGTACATTAAGGAAGTAGTAAGATTACATGGGGTTCCGTCTAGCATTGTGTCAGATAGAGACCCTAGGTTTACATCTAGATTTTGGGGTAGTCTGCAACAAGCTTTAGGAACCAAGTTGAGGCTTAGTTCAGCCTATCACCCTCAAACCGATGGTCAATCAGAGCGATCTATCCAGTCCCTAGAGGATTTGCTAAGAGCATGTGTGTTAGAACACAAAGGGAGTTGGGATCAGTTGTTGGCACTGATCGAGTTCACCTACAACAATAGCTTCCATTCCAGTATTGGAATGGCACCTTATGAAGCCCTGTATGGTAGGAAGTGTAGGACACCCTTGTGTTGGTTCGAATCTGGCGATGGCCTAGTTTTGGGGCCTGAGATGATCCAGCAAACCACGGAAAAGATCAAGATGATTCAGGAAAGGATGAGAATATCACAGAGCAGGCAGAAAAGCTACTATGATCGGAGGAGGAAACCCCTAGAATTCAAAGAAGGAGATCACGTATTTTTGAGAGTTACACCAACAACTGGGGTTGGTAGGGCAATGCGTTCTCGAAAGCTTACACCTAAATTCATTGGTCCATACCAAATTCTGAAAAAAATTGGTCTTGTCGCTTACCAGATTGCTTTGCCACCTTTCCTTTCAAACCTTCACAATGTGTTTCATGTGTCACAACTCCGAAAGTATATTCATGACCCTTCGCACGTCATAGAGCCCGACATGATACAATTAAAAGAAAACCTAACTTATGAGGCGTTACTTGTGCGAATCGGAGACCGAAGGATAAAACAACTGAGAAGGAAGGAGATTCCGTTGGTAAAGGTTATTTGGAGTGCAACTGATGACGGGAACGCAACCTGGGAATTAGAAGAACAGATGAGAAAGTCTCACCCTCAATTATTTCAAGAAGGTACGCACAAATTTCGAGGACGAAATTTCTTTTTTAGAGGGGGAGAGTTGTAACGCCTGCGTTTTACCGTTTTTGCCGTTTTTGCCGTTTTGAGTGTTTTATTGGATTTTTAGTGATTAAAATTATTTTTAATCATCAAAATTTATATTTTTGGATTTAGAATTGAATTTCCTATTTTTAGGAATTTTCTGGGAATTTTTAGGATTTTTCTGTGAAAAAGGACCTTTTTGCCCTCCTGTACTCTGAACCGGGCCCGAATACTCTTGATCCGGGCCAGAAAAATTGCACAAACCTTTCTTCTCCTTCTAGAAGCCGCGCATGTGCAGCCTTGATGCATGATGAGACATTTACTTTCCTCTCTCTTCCATTCCACCAATAAGTGAAAAAGGTGACTTGATGGCATTAAATCACACCTTCCATCACTTTTCACCATTTACCACATGCAAAACCAAAAACTCACTCATTCTTTCTCTCATTTTCTCTCTTCTTGGCCGTGGCTTTCATCCCCTCTTCTCCCTAAAATTTCATTCTCTCCATAAACACCATCAAGCTTAGGTTCCATTTTTGAACCTAAGACTTAAAAACACTAGCTTTCTAGCCTTTTGATCCTTGTTGGAGACTTGAAGGAGTGATCTTTGGGGCTGTTCTTGGAGCAAAAATCTGCACCTTTTCCTTGAAGATTTGAGGTAAAGGGGGGGAGAACTTGAACTCTAGTAGGAAATGTAACTAGAGTCAAGGATTTGCCCTTGAATCATTGCCTTTTGACCTTATTTTCACTTGAAAAATCCTATCTTTTGAACTTATTTTGCATGTATGTACTTCAATCTTTTGAGCTGGGTTGATATTGTTGTTTGCATGTCTATTTTGATGTTGGAAATGTATCTATTTGGTGGATTTAGGTGCATGCAAGCCAAGTTAAAAATTTTGCAAAAATCCTCTCTTTTTCCTCTTTTGCTCTCGGCCAAAGAGAGAAAAATGGGCTGCATGTATTCTAAATTTGTTTTGATGATTGTAATGTGTTTATATGATGATTTGATGAACATGCATATGGTTGGTTGGAATTATAAAATTGTTTTGGTGATTGATCTTGAAAAAAATGGCATTTTGAGCTTAAAAATGCAAGTTTGAATTTTGAAAATGTGCATGGATGATTTGAATGGATTAAATATGTTAGTTGTTGATTGGAATGTATATACATGATTATGTGAGATTTTGGTGAAGATTGGATGATTGGAAAAGTTAAGGTTTTGGATGAACATTCAAGCATGTTCTTGAAGTTCATGTGAGTTCTTGATGAAATTCATCAAGAATGTCCTTTTTGATCTTAAAAAGATCAAAAGGATGTTTAAAACATGTTTTCGGGCAAAGTTATCCAAAAGGGACTAAAAGATAAAATTGTAACAAAAAGGGCTAAAATGGAAATAAGTTAAGTTTTTAAAATAAATAATTAAATTCGGATTTTTAAATTAATAAAAATAAAAGTCTATTTAAAAGTCATATTTTTAATTTAGTAAGAGTAAAAATGGGCTCTCATGGGTCCAATAACCTTTAGGTTTTTTATTTAAGTCCAAAGTATTTAAAAAGAAAGTAAAAACTCAATTCAAAAGATAATTAAAAATAATTAATCTAAGTTGTTAAGATTAAGCTTAGAATTAATTAGTGAACTTAATTAATTTAATTACCTAAGTTGATTAACCTAATTTATTTAAGTTAATTAAAGATTAATTAAGTCTAAATATAATTAATCTTAATATAAGCATTAATTAAGTAAATAATCGCTAATGATGGTTAAGAACTAATTAATTATAATTAACCTTAATCAAATGTAATTGATAATCCTAATCCAAGATTAAGGAGGAGATTAAGGGATAATTAGAAATTAATTAGGACCTTAAGTAAGGATTAAGACTTAATTAAAGAAAGTAAAAGCTTAATTGTAATCCGATTAATAAAGATTGGTTATGAATAAAGACTAAACCTAATCTTAATTAGTCATACAAAGAGAACTAGGATGAGAAAAGCCTTTCATAAAACACATCCATAAGTCTTAGTAAGTTATAGGACTTAAGTGAAATTGGTTATCAATAACACTATTACAAACCATCTTAAAAGATTATAACCAACACTTTCTCTTTACATAAGACTTGAGGAGCTTGGTAAGAGAGTGTGATTTGGTTTCTCTTGTGAAGAAAAGACTTGGACCAAGGCGTGCCATGGGGAAGTGGTGACGTGGAATGACTCATCAGGCTTTGCCTGTGAGGGTGAAATGTTGTAGGCATTGTTGTGTGACATGCATCATAAGGCATAAATGATGATATTGAGGTTAAAAACCTTGGGACCTATATGACAATAACACTATAGTACGATGTGAAACTGGTAGGGACGGGTGCACTGGGTTTTGCAAAGAACACCAGCCGGGTCCTGAAAGAGGGACGCTAGCCCTGAGGGTAAGTCAGGTCCCGGAATGGCTCAGGTGACGTAGGCTCGCCCCCTACTGTCAGGCAAACGGGGTACAAGCTTGACTATCCTGTCGCTCTCAAGTTTTCATGAATCAGTCGAGTTGTCTGGAAGACAGGGAAAATCGTCTTGGCCAGAGATTGAGCAATGCTCCTAAGTACTATTTTATTTGCTAGTACAGACAAACTCCTGAGACATTGTCCATATATGGTTGAGCAGTTGCTATGTGCTCTGCTGTTGGTGATGTTTCCTTGGGCCCGCATGCATTAGTTTATATGCATCATGACAGCATAAATTATATGATTGTGATTGTGATTATAATTGTGAAAAGGTCTGGTGAATGCTTTAGTTACTATTTTCTACTTGATATGAGTTCATGTGATGTTCTCACCCTTCCTTTTCTACTCCTGTTATTCCCTATCGTTGTGTTTCTCCGCCACGTCGGCAACCGGTGTTGGAGATCTGCAAGATGACGACTATGCGTGTCCAGCTGACATGGGAGCCACGGGGCCAGTGGCGTGTAACCGACATTCCTAGATGATGCGTATTCACGGGGGAGGTGCGTGTCACGATTTCTCAGCCCAGCCTGCCCCTGGTCCCAGAGTTAGATTTCACCGTGCCAGTGATCCTAGAGTTCGAGACGCCCCCTGGTCTTAGACGCCACACCACTTTTCTCAACCGTCGTCGTCATCCCGCTCCGTCGTCTTCATCACAGTCTTCGCGTATGGCAATGATGGACGAGCCAGACTCCCCTCGCTACACTCCTGGCCCAGAGGTGTCACCTTCACAGTCTGTACGTCCTGGCTTCTTCAGTCGTTCCCCTCCGAGTGTACCGGACCTGATTATGATCGAGGATACTACATCCGAGGAGGAGGACCCCGAGGAGGATCCGGAGGACGATTCTGAGGATGCAGAACCGGAAGAAGACCCTTCCAGTGATGACCCCTCAGAGGACTTTGGGATGATCAATCTCAGAGGCACTGACGGGAGGAGATGTGGGTGGATCTCTGCTGAGTCGGATGATGACGAGTAGTATAGTGTGGTTAGGCGTGGTGTTGAGTCTAGTAGATAGCAGCTCTGATTAGTGGCCTCTTATTTTGTTTTGGGTTGAGGTCTTATTTGTTTTATCCTACTGCTAGAACTCTTATTTTGATTGGTGGTGTTGATATCTGGGAATCACTTTGACATTATGATATGTATGTATATATTGTTTATGTTTCCTTCCTATGATCGATCTTAGATCTGCATGAATGTCGTGTGTGTATGTGGGATGATTGAATCGCCTAGATGTTTTTAGAAAAAATGAATTTCAGACTAAGGAAAGGACATTTTCATAAATACCTAAAATGGAATTAGGAAGTAATAAGTTGTGAATGGCTAAAGCTCTTTCAAAAAAAAAAATCTAGTATTTTCCAAGTTTTAAAATAGTAAGTTCGACGGTTACGTTCCGTAATGTGATATTCTTAGCGGTACAACTAAGGGTGTCGCATATGATACATGTCACACGATCTATGCTTCTCAGCATACACATCCTTACAGGCAAAACCCATTGAATCATTTCACGTCACCACTCTCCGTGGTACGACCTGATTCAATGTTTTTCCTTCACAAACACAAGGAGTTCCAAACCCCATCTTGGGTTAATCTGCACTCTCTCACTTAGGCTTCTCAAGTCTTATGCAAGAAGAGTGAGTTCGTTATAAACTTTTAAGGTAATTTGTACTAATGTTTTTCTTAAAATCAATGATCACTTTCACTTAAGTCCTATAACTTACTAAGACTTATGGATGTGTCTTATGAATAATGTTACCTATCTTAATTCATCTTGTATGACTAATTAGGATTAGGTTTATCCCTTAATCATGATTGATCTTCCTTGATTAGACTATGACTAATCCTAATTATCCTTGATTAAGTCTTAATCTTTACTTAAGATCCTAATTAATTCCTAATTATTCCTTAATCTCTTCTTTAATCTTGGATTAAGCTATTAATTATATTTGATCAAGGTTAATCACAATTAATTAGTTCTTAATTATCATTAAGTCTTAATTACTTGATTAATACTTCATTAGTAACTAATGATTAAGATTAAGGTTAATTAAAATTAATCTTAATTAATTCTTTTTCACTTAATTAACTTAAGTGGGTTGGGTTAATCATCTTAGGAAAGTTGGATTAATAAACCCACTAATTAAATTCTAAGTTTTGATCTTAATAAGTTGGATTAGAGTTGAAGCCCAACTCTAACCTACGCCAAAGTCCACATAATATTTTTGGTTGACTTTGTGATGAGTCTTTTGACTTTTTTTAAAGGCATTGGGCCTAAACTAAAGGCCCAATGGTTAGGTAACCCATAGGAGTCCAATTTTTCACATTACCATCAAATATTATGGATTTTAGGGTGACTTTTAAATAGGTTTATTTTTTTATCCGAATTTGGTTTATATGGTTTACCAAAAATTTATTTCCTTTTAATTTAGTTATCACTTTAAATGGTTACACCTTTTAGCTTATTGGGCCACTAGGCCCATAAACACTTTAACACTTTTCCCATTGCCAAATCAAGATCAAACCAATTCCTCCATGAGTTTCTCATGAATGTGCTCAAGAACACCAAGAACAATGATGAACACTATGAATGTTCATCAAGAACATCAAAATCCAACAATTTCCAAAAATTACCAAACTCAAGTATAATCATCCACAAGCATTTTAATCAAGCAATTTCATACTAATTCATCCAAATATGCCAAACAACATCATCAAGTTCATATTTTGTTCATAAGTCCAAAAACATCATTTTTCATGATTCAATCACACCAATCAATTTTATAATTCCAAACAATCATATGCATGTACTTAGATTCATCATACAAACATGTTACAATCATCAAATAAATTTTTAAACACATGCAGCCCCCTTAATATGTGTTGGTCGAATGTATTCAAGGAAAAAGGAGAAAATTTTCCACCCAAAACTCATGGCTTGCATGCATCCAAGATCACCAAATAAGTATATTTCAATCATCAAACAAGATTTTAGCACATGCATACAAAATCATCACACAATAGCCGAACCATTTCTCAAGGAAATAGGTTCCAATAAACTCATTTTTTCAAGGGAAAAAGGCTTAGGGACAAGGATCAAGGGTAATCCTTAACTCTAGTCACCAATCCTATGATAAGTGTAAATTATGTGATATTTTCCTATGTTTTTATTACACTTATCAAGGCCAAAATAGTAATTTATGCCCCAAAATAATCCCTTTTTGTAAATAATTGTAATAATTGTAATTATTTGGGTTGAATTTGAATTTGATGCTATTTTAATTAGAAATCTGTTAATTTGTGCAGATTTATGATAGATTTGAATTTGGAAAGAAGATAACATTAAATGGGGAGATTATTTGCAGATTTGAAGTTTAAATGAGGACAAAATAAAGATAAGATCAGCAGCCATTTAAATAAAGGATCCTGTGGATAACTTTCCCAATTTGAATTCAAGCTCAAATAAACGCAAGATCAAGTCAGAAAATGGAAATAAGGAAAACTAATCAAGCAAAGGAAAGATTAGAAAGAGATCAAGTGGATAAATGAGGAATTGAAGAAAGTCTGCAGCGTGTTTCATGCTTCACCTGCGCCTAGCGCAGGTGAAGCGCAACACGCGGACCAGCTTTTTAAAATGCAATTACAGATTGATCTCTTCCAGATTTAGATTAGGTTTTCCCAGTCTATAAATAGGACCTTTTGTACAGATGAAAAAAGGAAGGGAGAGTGGCATAAAATAGAAAATAGACGCACAAGGATTGAAGAAGGTGACAGATTCTTCATTGGTTTGTAATGGCTACCATGAGTAGCTAAGCTCTCCAGTTGGATTGGATGTAGTGGATTCAATCCCCGAGTGTATGTGAATTCTCTTATTTTAATTATGAATCTCTGTTTTTTTTAAAAAAAAAAGAAAAGAAAAGAAAAGCACCAAATCCAAATATCTCAATCATGATGGTCCATATGGTCAGCATCAACTCCATCTGCAGCTGCTCCAAGAAAAGAAAAGCACCAAATCCAAATATCTCAATCATGATGGTCCATATGGTCAGCATCAGCTCCATCTGTAGCTGCTCCACCTTTTCCGGGAGGAATAGGCCTGTCCCCAGGCCACTGAATATAGTCTCTGTACTGTGCTGGTGTCATGCCTGGGTAGGGGTCCAGCCTGATGGAGTAAAGATACTCCTGCAAATGAACATGGGACTTGTGGAGCGAAGATAACTGACCAAACATGTGATGAGGCCAGTAGGGTATAGCCTGATCTGATGCTGCTGGTTGTGGTGGTGGTTGCTGCTGCTGCTCCTCATCCTCATCCTCATATGGAATGTAGTAGGTATCAATGTAACCTCTGGTCATGGGGTTCAGGATGCGAACTGTGGGATTCACATCCACACCCCTAGCTCTGTAGAGTGTTGTGATGAGTGCAGGAAAACCTAATCTGATCCTCGTGGTGGCAGTGCGGCGAGCAATAGCAGAGACGAAATCTGATATCTTCTGGGAGATGACCCTGGAGATATCGATGTTTGCGCCTGAGAGGATGGTGAAAATGAGATGAGATACCGGCATGGTGATGTCAGAAACATGGTTGGTGGGGCAGATGTTGGCTAGAACCAACACTGTCCACATCCTCGCAATAGCTCTCATATGTTGTCGGTAGATGCGAGCAGCCTGTCTGTATTCATTCCTCTCAAAAGAATATCCTGGTAGACATAGTACTTGTGCAGTCTCTGTATCCATGGGGTCATTACCATTGAGCCCCACCTCTCTCATCCTCGAGTGGTACTGGCACTCCATAAGTTCCCTATCCAAAGGTGCTGGATACTGAAGCAAAGCGTTGATTGCCTCGCAATGAAATCTAATCTCCTGGCCTCGCATATAAGACCGCCTCCTAGCATCCACACCATGATCGCCAATGGCGTTGGCATAGAACTCTCTTACGATGTCAGGGTCAAAATGACTGTTTGGGCTGCTGAGGCGCACCCAGTTCCTTCTGTAAATCTCTGCCCTGAACTCCTCATACTCATCTGGTTGTAGTCTTACTGGCCTCTCTGTTATGAAGTTACAGTCCATGATGGCACTGTAAGCTTCAGAGGCCCTAGCATCCTTAAATCTGTGAGCATCAAACTCAGGCTCCTCCTGAGGTGCCTGTCTAGATCTCTTGGCGCCCTTGGCGCCTCTCCTGGAAGATCCTGATGCATTAACGGTTTTAGTGCGAGCCATCTGTAAAAATTTGTTACCAAAATTATTTATGCAAAATAATAGATTATTCAAAATTATTGAAATAAATGTCTAGTTTAAATCAACGTTTAGAACAATCATCAAATCAAGCACTTGCACAAAATTTTGATTTTAAAATTACCCAATTGTCAGTTATTTAATTTATTAAGAACATGCTAAAGTGATCAATTAAAGCAAGTCCTAATCAATCATTTAAACAGACAAAAGTTGGTAACAAATATTAGGATAAAAAATCATGTCATCAGTAACATGCAATAAGGCGCAGCCATTCATGCATGGTCATGCAAAAATATGGAACAAACTAAGCATACATGCACCAAGCAGAGCAACTTGCAAAAATTCATTGAACACTTCAAAAACTACCACCTAATCATACCAACCTATACCAATAAGCATACCATAGTAACAGACATACTAAACAAAGACTCTGTTGACTAATTTTCCTAATTTAAAAGGTCCTAAGAGCCTAAGTTTCCTACGCTAAGGTTTCTGCTCAACTAAAAACAAAAATTGAAAATTCTAATCGGTGCAAAATGACCAAAACTATGAAAACATACCTGATATAGCCTCGAAACTGAAAAAAGTAAGGATATGGAAGTAAAAAGAGCAAAAAGGGAGTTAGGAAACACAGAGAAAAGGAGAGAAACTGAAGAGGAAAGGTTTTGAAAACCATTTCCTCGTCCAGAATTTAAAGCGCGGACCTGCGCTGCACCCTCGCTTAGCGCAGGTGCAGCGCGTGTCTTCAGGGAGATGAAGTGTTGCGCTCACGCTTCACTTGCGCTGTAGCGCAAGTGAAGCGTGAAAGTTAGAGAACAAAATAAATTTTGCGCTTTAGCTGCGCTAAGCGCGAGTAAAGTGCAGGACTCAGAATTTGAAGTTCTCTTCCTACCGTTCACTGTTTTTCATATATTCCTTTTAAAAAAATTTATCCTTTACTTAACCTCTTCCTAATCTATACAGGTATAGACTCAATAAAAACAAAACAACACAATCAAAAACAAAAAGAAAAAGAAAAATGAAAGTAAATTAAAAATTGCTGGGTTGCCTCCCAGAAAGCGCTTGTTTAACGTCTTCTAGCTCGACGCCTGGTTCTTTTATTTTTTTATGGTGGCCTCAATTGGAGGATGATGGTTGACTCTGTTCCTGTCCTTCCTTTAAGCTCCCATCCTCCATGCCACTTGTTCAATCTTCCTTTACTTTCTTCACTACTTTCTCCTTCTTCAGTGTCTGATGTTGATCTTTTTCTCTTTTTATACTTGAACTCCCAAATAGATTATGGCTGCTTGACTCTCATTCTTGGTTTCCTCAGAAATCCGGAAACCTTTTTCTTCTTTGGTTCATTATCATTGATAAGAACTCCCTTCTTTTTCTCTTTCTGCAGCTTTGCTTGGAATTGATAGATCCCATCAGTAGGATCTATCCCAATCTTTTCTGGAGTTGTCAAGATCTTGGGGCTTCCTCTATCAATATGAAAGATAATACTTTCATCATTTGAGTTCACTTGGTACTCCGCTTTATCAACATCAACAATCATCTTGGCAGCTTTCATAGATGGTCTTCCTAATATGAGGGGGACATCAGTATCCTCCTCTTCTGTCTCTGAAATATAAAAGTCCACTGCATATACAAACTTATCCACTCTCACTGGTAGATCCTCAACTATCCCATAAAGGTTTTGAGTACTTATTTGCAAGCAACAATTTTACATTAGCAGGCTTGACCTTCAAAACACTCAACTTATTAAAATACGATAGCGGCATCAAATTGATGCTTGCTCCAAGGTCTAGTAAAGCATGAGTGGTAGGTAAATTTCCAATAGACAAGGGTATCGTAAACTTACCTGGGTCAAGAGACTTTCCTATAATAAAGACCTCCTTGGGTTCCTCATTCTCTTCTTCCTGTGCTACCTCTTGCTCCTTCTCTTTCTCACAATGTTCTTGGACTCTTTCTTCTTGGGATAACTGCTCTTCAAAAATAAGATTATCCTCTACCTCACTATCTTCTGACTTGTTGCCATCAGTAGCAATCAAGTTGCAATGTTCCTTGGGGTTGGTAAGAGTATTCGCTGAAAAATGGCCCTTCTTGAATTCCCCTATATCTTGTGCTAGATGGCCCACTTGATTTTCCAGCGCCTTGATTGATGCATCATTATTCTTTTTAAATCCTTCAAAACCTGATATGAAGGCATCAAGCTTTTCTTCCAACCTAGTGAGTTTGTCATGTGTTGTTGGCTGCTGCTGTTGGTAAGGAGTCTGTCTATTTCCACCATTCTGTCCCCAACCAGAGTTGGTTTGGTTATTCCTCCATCCTTGAGAATAATGGTTGTTGTTATTGGAGAAACTCCCTTGCCCCCTCTGATTTCCCATGAAGTTGACTTATTCTGCTTGTGTGTCTTGGAAAGAACATTGACCATTTGGATGGTCTCCTCCACAGAAGTCATATATCAATGGTTGGGCTTGAACTGGTTGAGATTGGACAACTTTGAGTTGCTCAGGGAGTGCTTTCAAAGTCTCGGTGATTGCCTCTATTTGCCTCTTAATCAGTTTATTTTCAGCCAAGATGGCATCACTTGAGTTGAGCTCTAGGATTCCCTTTTTCTGAATCTGAGATGGTTGTCGTCCACATTGGGCTTGTTGATCGTTTTGGGCAAAATTTTCAATGATTGCAACAACCCTTTCAGCATCCACTGACAAGATAGTCCCTCTTGCTACAACATCAATAAATGACTTGGAATCCGGTCTGAGTCTCTTGCAAAAGATGTTCAACTGGGCAATGTCTTCATATCCGTGATTTGGACATTTCCGCAACAAGGTCTTGTATCTTTCCCAAGCTTCACAAAGTGGCTCATCAGCTCCCTGCCTGAATGTGGATATTTCTATTTTTGCTTGGTTATGTTTCCCTGCTGGGAAAGACCTATTTAGAAACTTGTGTTCAACAACTCCCCAAGCATTTAGACTTTGATTCGGATGGGACTGCAACCATTCCTTCGCTTTACCTATCAAAGAGAAAGGAAAAAGACGTAAGCAGATAGATTCTAAGTCTCCTTCTTCAAATCCCATAGTGCCTATCAATTCATAAAAGTTAGCAAGGTGAGAGTGTGGATCCTCGTGATCCAATCCTGCAAATTGATGAGCATTTATGAGGTTGAGATGAGCAGCCTTTAGCTCCAAGGTCTTTGCAGTTGCAGGTAACACAATGCTAGAATGATGGCGAGGGCCTTGGTGCATAACATATTCTCATAGAGTCCTTCTTCTGGGTTGTGCCTCTGCCATGTCTTTAGGTTCTTCAGATAATATCCTTCTTCTCCTTCTTTTGTTCCTACTTCTATTCTTCCTGGCTGTCCTCTCTATCTCTGGATCAAAATTTAATTGGCTTGGGAACACCTGGCCTCTTAAAAGCATAAACAAAAAGAACTTGAAAAGGATAAGTGTAACAGATAAGATAAAATAAATTTAATAAATTTTTTTTATATTTATTTTTTTAATTCAGAAAAAAATTTTCAAATTACAGAAAATCAAAGAAAAACTTGATAATTCGACCTCCCTAGGTTATACGAATTGAAACACCGCTCCCCGGCAACGGCGCCAAAAAAACATTTGTTTGATCATTTTCAAACCAAAGATTTGGGTAAACTAAAGTACTTTCTTGGTTTGGAGGTTGCTCAGTCTAGAAGTGGTATTACAATTTCACAAAGAAAGTATGCTTTAGATATATTGGAGGAAACAAGAATGATAAATTGTATGCCTGTTGACACTTCCATGGATCCAAATAGCAAGTTGTTACCAGATTAGGGGGAGCTCTATCCAGATCCTGGCAGGTATAGAAAGGTAATTGGGAAACTAAACTATCTTATTATAACCAGACCGGATATCTCTTTTGCAGTTAGTGTAGTAAGTCAGTTCATGCAATCCCCTTGTGTTGATCACTGGAATGCAGTGACTCAAATTCTGAGATACATTAAAAATGCTCCTGGTCAAGGGTTGGTTTATGAAGACAGAGGAAACACTCATGTTGTCGGATATTCAGATGCAGACTGGGCTGGTTCTCCCATTGATAGACGCTCTACTTCAGGTTATTGTGTCTTCGTAGGTGGAAATCTCATATCTTGGAAGAGTAAGAAACAACAAGTGGTTGCTCGATCAAGTGCTGAGGCTGAATATCGTGCTATGGCATTGGTTACTTGTGAACTCATCTGGGTAAAACAGTTGCTTAGGGAGTTGAAGTTTGGTAACGTTAACGAGATGAAGTTATATTGTGATAACCAAGCTGCACTCCACATTGCGTCCAACCCAGTCTTTCATGAAAGAACAAATCATATAGAGATTGACTGTCACTTTATCAGGGGAAAAGGTTCTTTCCAAAGAAGTTGTCATTGAGTTTGTTAACTCTAATGATCAACTAGCAGACATTCTGACAAAGTCCCTTCGAGGTCCTCGAATACAATTTCTTTGTGGCAAGCTTGGTGCATATGATTTTTATGCTCCAGCTTGAGGGGGAGTGTTAGAGAATATCTCCTATTTAGGGAAATTAGAATAGAATAAATGTATTTAAGGAAATTAGGAAACTAAATTAGGTGTTGATTTGTATAGCTGTATTTCCTTATTTTTGTATAGGTCTATGTTTCCTTATTTTGTACAGATTATATTTCCTATGTTTCCTTTATTAGTGAGTGTAAATCATGTATATAAATATGCAGCTGCTGAGGTATTTTTTTCTCAAGCAATTCAGCAATCCTATTCTCCACTTTTGCAACTTCATATATTTAATATTTCAAATTGTTTCCACATGTGCATTATTTTTTCCATGTCAAGATTTTATCTTAATTGACATCATCTCAACATCCGAACCTTTTTATCATTAAAATCCTTTTAATATTTTAAAATATTATTAATTAACCAAATTTGACAAACATATTTTTTCCCACTTACATGATCTCAAACTCATAATATCTATAAAATATAATTTTTATTCAATTTAAAAATAAAGTTTAATTTCTATTACATTTATATGTGATATATTTAATATTTTACATTTATACTTAAATTCTTTCAACTTCCTAATCTTCTAATTCTTATACTCAAATGAATCATCCATTCATACTCATTTGATCATCATTAGAATACCTTTTAATATTTTAAAATGGTTAATTCAATATGGATTCACTCTTCTTTCCCTTTTTATCATTAAAATTGATTTAATATTTTAACATATTATTGATTAACAAAATTGACAAATATCTTTTTTCTCACTTACATTATCTCAAACTCATATTTTCTATAAAATATAATTTTTATTTAATTTAAAATCAAACCTGAAGTTCTATTACATTTATACTTGATATATTTAATATTTTAAATTTTAGTTAAAAAAATTTATAAAACTATTTTTCCTTCGCACAACGTGCGGGACAACATCTAGTTCTAAGAACATCTCACATGGACTTTTATTGGGTCTTAAAATTAAAAACTTAAATTACACACAATTGGAGTTAAGTTCTTATTTTTAAGCATTCAATTATTTAAATAAGTAACTTACTTTTATGAATTCATATCAATGTTAAAAATAAAAAATATAAAAAAATAATGAATTAGAGGTAGATTATGAAATCTATTTAATAGTTTTTGTAGAATTGCTAGGATTAAAGTGAAAAATTACTTAAAATAATAAAAAGTAAAAAAAATAATATATACACTCACAAAATAATTATTAAAATAAAACAAATAATTCTTAGAAGTTGCTCTTACGAAGATGGTCTAATTTCCTCTCCTCTCGGTTATATTTTCATATTGTACGTGTTTCAAGAACGTTCTTACTGTGTTCATTAAGTTTATGGAACATCTATCAGCTACTGTATAAGATAATTCATTTTTTTTTTTATTTTTCTAACTTATATACATGTTCATAATTTGGTTCCATTCCATCACCATTGTTTAAATCCCGTGCAGCGCACGAGCGGCTATAGCAGTAAAAAATACGTAGTACAGTAGAAAGTAAAAAAACTAAAAATGTTGCAGCATCGATCAGGACCCTGGTCCTACTGTCAGTGCAACTTGTAGATACTATGTGTTTTGATTTGATTGTACCACGTGGGCACTGTCTTTCTTCACTTGCTCCTCCTTTTGACACCTATACAACACAACACAACCTCGTTCCTTTCAAACCAACCATCCGCCTCTGCACACACACCCGCCTCGTACGCCCCCCTTTACCTAAAGATCCGCTCTTCCAGCCACGTGTTTCTCTCTCACTCTCTATTCTTCCATCTGTCCTCTCCTCACACCATTTCACTTTTGCATCTTCTTTTTTTCTCCATTTCCCCTTTGCATGTCCTTGTTTTTCCTTCCATTTCACTCTTTTTTTTCCTCCTTATCTTAACTTTGTTAACATCTTTGCTGGATTTTTTTTATACAGAAGTGATTTTTTAATCTCTTATCAGCTGTATTCACTTAAAAAACAAAATTCCTTTTCATATTTTATTCATTTCGGATATTTATTTCTTCTTAATTAAATTTATTTAATAAAATTTTCAGCATTTATCATAAATAACTATGAACAAAATTTTAACAGCTCATCACATCACATCACATCTTTTTCTCTCTCTTCTCTCTTTGCACTGATATCATGATTCATGACTGTGTCTCTTGCCCAAAAGATTTTTTACCGGGAAACTGCGAGAAAATGTAGAACAGAACCAAATAACGCATGATTTTGCTTTTCTATGGAAAGCGTTGAACTTTCAGTCTTTTCTCTAGTGGGCAATCATGAATCCTCTTCAGTTACACACAAACACGATCACCACCTAGAGTTTCACCTTTCTACTGCCAACTCTGGCCTTTTGGGTTTCTCGGTTTGCCAAATCTTGCTCTGAAGAACAACCTTCAATGGCGCAAGTTGAGGAAGGTGGTGGGGACAGAGAAAAAAAGAGTCACTTTTCAACGCCAATGAACAATTTCCCGAGAGATCTGTTGAAGAGATTCAACTCCGTTGATCACTTGCATGTGAAGCTAAGAGAATCAAGTGACGATGCTGATGCAGCAGAAGAGGTTGAACTAACTCTTGGTCTTTCTTCGAATGGTCGTTTTGGGGTTGACCCAAATGCGAAGAAGATCAAGCGAGCATCTTCAATACCAGACTTTGTGAATATGATGATAATGGCTTGCACGCAGCTTATGAGGACTTGCTCTCTCCCTACAGAGACAGAGGAGGAGTGGAGGAAGAGGAAGGAGTTGCAGATGCTGAGGAGAATGGAAGCTAGAAGAAAGCGCTATGAAAAGCAGAAGAACTTGAAGGCGATGAGGGAACGGAATCGAGGTTTATCAGAAGAGGTTGTTGTTGTTGTTGATGGGAATAATCAAGCAGAGAGGGATGCAGCAGGGGTAGCCACTTTGAATGAGTTTAGTACCCCAAGTTGTGGAGAGAAAGGAAGTGGTTCTCAGAATCTGAGTGTCAACCAGATCAAGGTAATTACAATTCTTAATTTTCATTTTTTGGTGCATCAAAATATTAGTTGTGTTTGATTTTTTGAGTTGGTTCTGTTTTTCTTCATTTTCCTGTTTTATGCCGATTTTTCAGCATTTTAAAATACTTCAATTAAGGAAAAATGGCAATATTTTACTCTGATTCTCTATGTTTGGACTTTGGACCTCAATGCAATACTCTAATTCTCTGCTATGCTCATTCCATAAATTGGTCCTAACAAAGACTGATGGAAAGTGAGATGTTTTACTGCATATTGGAGGATGACACTAGAAGTTAACTATATTCACAGTCTGATTGGGGGAATAGTATCAAAGGAAACCTTTGAAAAGGAACTTAGGGCCCTTTGATGGCCAGGATAAAGGAGATAGGATTACAAATTTACAATATCCTATTTTAATCTATAATGAGCCAATGAGATGAAATAAGTTATAAGTCTATCTTCTCAGTTTATCATATCCTATTCATTAGTTTAAAATTAATTCCATGGAGGATAAGATAGACATAGTTTATCCCTTCTCAGTACTCATCCTTTTTAGTGACTTTCCCTCCCTCCCTCTTGACAAAAGGCCATGCTAATGCATTATCTTCTTTACAAAATGTTAGGGCAGTAAAGAAAACCACCAACATAGGTTATGTGTAGTTTATTATGTTAGATTTCTCCAAAATGCCTCTACCAGCATAACACAATATTCAAAAGCTCCTCCTGGCAGAAATCCATAAAGGTTGTTTTGATAAGGTTGGGTTATTGATTTTGGTAGCTTCATTAGAAACAATAAACTTCTCATTCTCCTTAAAATTTCAATTTCATTCTATACATGTGAAGGAACTTCAGATTTTCTATGCAAGACATGGATGCTAATTTCTTTATGAAGAAAGGCTATTTAATTACTATCAAGCCTCTTTTCAACTGCATGATCTGTAAATTGGGTTCGATAATTACAATAAGCAAACATCTGCTTAGAATTTAATTTCAGAGTTCTACAACTACAAGACCAGAATTACTTAGTAGTGATACCATTTTGGTTGGCTTGGATCAAACCCACTCAAATACTTAGTGCACCATTTAGTTTCAGCAACATGAGGGTAGGGATGATTACTCGAATAGTCGAATCTCAATTCATTCATGTGTCTCTCTTCATGATAAAAACATGGTTTGGCCAATCAAAGTTTTCTTATGCCTAAAACTTTCCTTACTCTTTTGTCTTCAAATAAGTTAGTAAATGATGTTTTTGAGATCTTCAACTAAACTTCTTTCCTAACCCATTTCTGCTATCTTTCAGGAACAAAATCCTGGGATGCTAGAAGCCCAGTTGATGCCAACTCATTACTAGATAGTGAACAGAAATTACCAGCCACATCAGGAACAAGTACCACAGAAAGCTCAATCAAAATTGCTGCAGTAACAATGAGTAACAAGTCTAACAATGTTATATCAACTGCAAACAGAACCAATGACATTGGAAAGAACATGTTGGAGGACATGCCTTGTGTGTCCACCAAAGGGGAGGGCCCCAATGGGAAAAGGATAGAAGGTTTTCTTTACAGGTATAGGAAAGGAGAGGAAGTGAGGATACTGTGTGTTTGTCATGGCAGTTTTCTCACCCCTGCTGAGTTTGTCAAGCATGCTGGTGGTGGTGATGTGGCACACCCATTGAAGCATATTGTTGTTAATCCTAGCTTGTTCTAACTTGTATTGTGAGACCAAGGGAACCAATGGTGAGTAATATCCAATTTTTATTCTCTTCATTCCTTTGTTCACTCTTTAAACTCATGGAATTTCTAATCTAGGTATCATATATATTATGGGGGGATTCAAGGTAGGAGGGGACTGTGGCATTTGTTAAGAGTTATTTTACTTTTACTCTCCACTTTGTTCTCATGTTTCAGTTAATTTTGTTAATTAAGTTTTCACATTTCCTAGTTTATGAGGTTTTTCCTAGAAAAAAATTGAACCAAAATTTTTAAATTTGAACTAAGTTGAATATAGTAATTTATATATGGGGTTGGGGGGTACTTAAAAAGTGGTCTATTTGAAGTTACTAACAACAATGTCATTATTAGTCAAAAAAAAAAACAATGTCATTATAGTTTTTTGAGCTAATTACATTTCACTAGAATTACTTTGTCCTCCCTTTTCTTTTGAAAAATTACTCTTGTTTCCTTTGAGATTAAAACGGGTAATATTTTAGTTTGTTTTAATGTGAATGAGCATTTTAAGGTCTGTTTTTTTCCCTCTCTGATGCTCAGCAACATTGAGCATAATTTGAACCCGTATTACTGATTTACTTTAGCAGATTAGGGTTTGTTTGGTTTGCAGTTGAGTAGAATTGATTCTAGAAATGAATGGTTGAGATGGATAATGCACGCTTTACAAAGTGCATTGGACGGAAGTGATTTAAAATCAATTCTGTAGAATTGGTTCTGGGTGGTTCAAAATTTAAACCAAACGAGCACTGACTCTTTGTGAAGTTCAACTTCCATTTCATTTTCTTGAAGCTTCGAATTGATAGAAAATTGTTTAAATTAAATAGTTACTTGTGACATGGTGCATGGTAGAAAAAGGAAAATGTCTTTAGTAGGTATTAGATTTTGGACCTGAGCCTAACTCAACCCCAAAAGCTAGCTTGTAGGGTGAGTACTGCCCAATGCTTATATACATACTATTAAATGGCATTATCACTAGTCAATGTGGGACTTTCCAACACACCCCCTCACGCCCAGGGCTGGACATATGGAGCGTGGACACATCAGGGGTGGGGGCCCAATAACAACGGATCTAGAATAGGCTCTGATACCATATTAGATTTTGGACCTGGGCCTAACTCAACCCCAAAAGCTAGCTGGTAGGGTGAGGACTGTCCAATGCTTATATACATACTATTAAATGGCCTTATCACTAGTCAATGTGGGACTTTCCAACGTTCAGTTATAACTTATAACTGCTCACAACTGAGAGAGTGAAAAATATAATTTATTTTAATTTTATTTTTTTTTCAAAAATTTTAATCTTAATTTAAATATAGTTGTTTATCAATTTTAACAAACAATGAGTGATTTTCAAATTTAATTTTGAAAATGAGTTTGAGAGATCTTATTGTAAGATAATATTTTACCTTTTAAATGTGGATCAAGCAGACTAATGTTATTGAGAGTTTCGACTTTACATTGATTCATCCATGGTTGAATGATAGCCACAAGCTCTGTTTTGAAGCTTTTAGTGTTTATAGTGTTTAGTTTCTATCAAAATCACATTTTAAATGTGGATCCAACGGATTAATGTTATTGAGAGTAGCGTTGACTCGGATTCATGTTTGAGTGTAAACCAACGCTTGGATCTATGTTTGAGTGTAACCAACGCTTGGATTCATGTTTGAGTGTAAACCAAACACATTCGATTGATCACAATGGAAATGAACTGTGATCCCATGCGGACTTTACCTGTAAGTTAGTTTGAATCATGGAGTCGTCATTCTCTTGAGGGTTTTACCTAATCATCCACTTTCGACTCGAGGGTTAAAATTCACAACTATGCTAATAGGGAATTTCTGGACATACACAAAAATAAAACACACCTCAGGCAATTCAACAATGCGGTAGGCAAGGATAAAATAAAAAACATGTCGTGGAAAATAAATTATTCCAACTGTTACAAAAAGAAAAAAATTAAGCAAACTGTTCAAAATTTGGGAATTAGTCTTCCAATTGTAATAGTAATATAATAGATGATATATTTAAATTTCATTTTTCACCATCATTTTCAACATTACATGATCATACTAACACTTTAATATATTAATCATATTAATTTTCTTTTTGCGGTGCAATTTAATTATGTTGGTATTTAGTGTTACTATTCCAAGGTCTTACTTTTTTTTCTAAGAAAAAAGGAGTAGAGACTAGGAAAGAAAACCTGCAAATTCAGTGCTACATAAAGCTAAAACTGACCTTTAAAACAAAGGAGTTCACATAAAACATGAAAGAAAATGAAATAATAAGATCTATGACAAAAACTTAGCATCAAAACCATCAGCTAATGCCTAATATACTCAAACGAGGTGTGACATGTAGTACAATCCTAAGTCATGCAAAATGGCTAACTAATTGGATTTAAGATCATGGCCGCTGATCACTTTCCCCTATTTGGACATAAAATGCATATAACATTGGAGGAAATACAATCAGAAAAAGCATTTACATTGTAATGCAAATCCATCTATGACATATGATACATGTGTATATACGTCTGTAGTATTAAACTAGTAAACTCAATTTGTTATCACCCAATCCTCACCCCTTAATCCCATCATGTTAACATTAAAACCATTTACACCAAAGCCACATCTGGAAACTCAGGGTTCCAAGCTGGAGCTGCCTTTTCCTCTTGCATTTTAGAGAAGATACACACCATGAATATTTCTTGGATGAATACTTTGCTTATTATATAAGACACAACCAATCAGAATTTCAAGATAATATTAAAATATTTTCAGCATGAGTTTTGATGTTTTTTTTTTCCTTATTATTTTAATATATCTTGAACTTTTAATTGGCTGTGTCCATAAATACCGTATTCATGCAAGAATTGCTCTCCACAACATTGAAATTGAAATAATTCCCACAGGAGACCCATATTGTGTCCAGATATTTGATTAGGTGGCATTCAAACAGAGGGGCAGAATCTTTTAACTATTGCCGTTCCAACATCATTTGAAGACCTTTCTCAATAACATGGTGAACAGAAGCAAAAACAACACCAATTTCTACCACCTTGCTTTGGTGTTTTTTCAGTTTCAGAACCAGGAGGCTTCTCTGAATTCTCTGGCTGCTCCTGCTCCTGCTGCTTTTCATCTTTTTCTTGCTTTTCTGAATCTACTGTGATTGAACTAGATCTTCCTCCATCAGCTGTTAATCTGAAAGAATTCAAGAAGAAAATGATGGTTAATAGCAGGATATCCTACCCTTTTAAAAAAACAAATCTATATGACTTTGAAGAACAAAAACTAAACAAAAAATTGAAATGACCAGTGCACATCTGTTTCAATTTTTTATGTGCAAATTAATTAAGTGGATACTAAAATTAAAGTTCATGTCTGAGATTTATGATATGAAAAGCTATCCAAAAGAAATGCTATAATATGGTAAACTGCCTAAAAATATTGCGTGAAACTAAACATTTACTTGCACATCTAATTTCAGTAAACATATATGCCACCTAAATCAGAGGTGGTGAATTTTTCTATTGTAATAAGATATTATTCAACTTTTAAGCTATCAATGTAAATTGTATTGTTGACAAAGCAACCACAATTTATACCTCCTAAATAATGAATTGACATATTGATCATTAGTATTGGATTACATTTGCTGCTAGCAAACTTTTAAGATCTTAGAAGAACTAATATGCATATAGCTAGCATTATTCTTGCTTAACTCAAATTTCATCAAACAAGAATATCTAATTGATTTCAATCACATTCCAGAATTGTTTGAGACATAACTATATCCTACTTTTTGTGAGGTTTGTGTGTGCGAAAAAAACATATTCTCAGTCTTGGTGGTTTGCATTAAATATCTACTCTGCTTAGAGAAGTTATATATGGCATAATGATAAGAAAGATATGATGAAGCTCACATAGGAAATTGAAATGAACGGGTGCTAATATCACTTTCCACTGAACGGTAGGAGACGCTGGTATTATAATTCTTGGATCCCTGACTAGGGAGCATTGGTTCTTTACTATGATCATCTGGAGTTTTGTCCAATGTAGTTACCTCAACATTTTCTGATGTTTCTGTTTTTCTAGAGTCATCCTTCACAACAGTTTCATTTGATGTTTTTTTATGGTCATCCTTCACAGCTAAATCTTCTACAGATTCATCTGATGACACAGAGTGTCTCTCCACATTTTTGTTAGGACTTGCCTCTTGAACAGGTGGCAGTGGCAGTGCTGTTGGACTTGGTATGGTGGGTAAATCACTAGTCCTGGGCAATTCCCCAGATTTATTGAATCCAAAAGCATGATCCCTTGAGAAACTGTTGTTTCCTAAGTGTAAACTAAAGAGTGATTCATTTGAGGCAACACTCCATTCCATAGGACTTGCAGGTCTAGCAGAAAATACACCAGAGGGTATTCTATTTGGGTCATACCCATTAGGACTCATATGCTGAACTGGTGGAGATTGTGTGACTGACCAAACAGGAGAACCATACCCACCATACTTAGAGTCAAAATTGTCTATGCTATTATCATCCTTGTCAGAATCATCTGAATCACTGGATTCTGATGAAATAGAAGAACTTGAATGCTTCTGATAATCATCATCATCAGGAAGATCAAAATGCACTTTCAATTTCTTACCACTTCCTCTCTTATTCTCATAATTCAAGAAAGCCATTAATTTTGGAGCTCTGCAAAAGAAAGACAAGTAGTAGTACATTTAGACCACAATTGTGACAATAGAGCCAATAAATTCTAGTAATGTAGCATACAATTTTGATAATGGAATTAACAAGTTTTTTTATAGATTATTTTTTGGCAATAAAAAGAAAAAGGATTTGATAAGAGCTACATTTATTACATCCATCCTTATACAAGAAAAATTTATCTGCATTATTAGCATACAACAAATGATCTTCTTGAGGGAGAAAAAATGCTAAAGAAATAGCCTTTTCATATTGTACAATCACCAAATAATATATTGGGGAAAACCTATAAAACTTACTCAAATTTTCAGAATCAATTCTGGAGACCCAACAGCTTCAATTTATAACGATCCTTCAATAAAAAAAATGGTGCAAGATGAAGGTTATTACGAGATTAACCTGTTTTGCACCAAAGCTCAGGAGATGGAAGATGAAGAAGATTATGATGGAAATTCAGGAAAAGAGGGAGAAGTTTTTTTATTTTTGAATTTTTTGAATTTTTTTTTTGTTTTTTTGCAATAATGGAGAAGCTGGAAAGGGGGCAAGGAAAATTAAGGAGATGCAAGCTGGGTTTTGAGGTGTATAGGTCTGTCTATGAAGAACACAGAAAGGTTTGACAATGACAATGAAAATTGATAAAGAAAGGCAAGGAGAGGATCTCGGGAATTACTCTGTTACATTAACAGAGTGATTAATTATGACACATCAGAACTGAACCAGCTTTGGTAGGCGTTGGACCTTAGAACCTAATGAATATATTTGGTTAAATTACAAGAAAATATTATTATGTTAGATTTGAATAGTTTTTAAATGGATCCATATATAATAATTCTCACATAAAACAATATGTGTGGCAGAGCATTTTTCTCATACTTATTCTATTTAATATATTTTTTTTATAAAAACCATAGTATTGAAAGTTATGATTTCTGGTTACAATTTTTTTATAATTTAAACATGGGTTAAATATGTTTTTAGTCCATGAAGTTCGAGTCGAATTTGATTTTAGTCCCCAAACTTTAAAATCGTTAGTTTGAGTCTCTTATGTTCTGAAATCACGTAACTTTAGCCAGTGTTGTCAGTAAGGTTATACGGCGGATGGCGGCCAGGATCTTTAAGCGCCATACTGCCATGGCAGTCTATGGCGGACATCATGGCGGACAAAAAAAATATATATTTATATAAAATATGATGCAAAAACAGCAAAATAATAAACAGATATATAAAAACCAACAATATAACAATCTAAAATTCATGGCATTCATAATCTAGTGATTGTCATCATTAAAAAGACATAAATTCCTAACCAACAAAAGGATTAAATTGCCATCAAAACAAAGAAACAATGTTAAAAAACAGTAAAACACAAAGACAAGTCCTAAAACTGTTTTGTTTAATCATCCTCTTCATTATCAATGTTTGCATAATTAATTTCCACATGGTGATGCTGCTCATTTAAAAATCATTCAGCTTCTTCTCCATCTAAATGTATGAAATCAGCATTTGGCACTAATTCATCCTCCTCACTGCTAGAATCTTCTGATGCCTCAGCTTCTTCAACACTCCAACCCTTTTCCCCTTGTTCTTTGAAGCTACTCCTTTGGCTCTTTTAGAAAGATTAGTAGATGTTCCTACTTGCCCCTCTCCACTTCCAACTTGTTTCCTTTTGTGACGCCTAGTGTATTGTCTAGGCTCATCAAGTCCCGAAGCTTGATAAACTGTTCTCCAAGTAAGGTCATCATCTCCTTCATGAACCCTCTCATCTTCACCTTCTTCCTCATCCATCACTCCAATTAGCCACTCATTGCAATCATCAATCCCATTGAGACTAATTGGATCGATTTCATCCTTAAGGTTATACCTTCGATGGAGTGCTTGATTATACTTGACAAATACCAAGTCATGTAGTCTTTTATGCTCGAGTCTATTCCTTTTCTTAGTATGAACCTAAAACAATTAAATAAATACTTATTACTTAAGGAATAATTATAAGAAAGACATTGATTGTTGACTTTAAATAGGAAATTAATTACTTGCTCAAAGACGCTCCAATTACGTTCACAACCCGAAGCACTACATGTCAAGCTAAGGATCCTTATTGCAAGTTGTTGCAAATAGGGAGTATCTGAACCATACATCCGCCACCATTGAGCTACAAATGCAAACAAAATATGTTAAACACAAACACTTAAGCAAATTACTAGAAGAATAAAAGTTCAGAAGTTGAAATGTTTTGTCTCTTACCCGGTGCAACTTCACCCCTCATTGCTATAGCAGTTGTGGACCCAAACATGCCACTCGCAGCTTTATAGTGAGCCAACTCCTTATGAACAATCTTCTCCATCTCCAAATCTCCCAGCAATTTATTGATACAATCATACAAACCCCTAATAATCTCACCATTAAACTCCATCTGTGGGTTGGCATAAAAGAACTCCGGGTTCAAAAAGTGACCAGCAGCATGTAAAGGGCGATGAAGCTGAATATCCAATCTTTTATCAATGATTGCAAACACATCCTTGTATTTGCTTTCATTTTTAAAAGATTTCATAATGGTTTCCTTTGCCTTGTTCATTGCCTCATATATGTAGCCCATGACTGGTTTTTTCTCACTATCCACAAGCCTAAGCACTTTCACAAGAAGAGCCATCACTTTCAAAATGAAAACTACATTCTTCTAGAAACTAGGCATCAAGACAGTTTTAGTGGCTTCCTTACCCTTTGCCTCCTTTGATAGCTTGTTTTCATTCAACTCTTCTGACACAAACATCTTTCAAAGATTAGTTTTCTCTTGATGAATCCTCTCCAAGGAAAGATAAGATGTTGCAAATCGAGTGATTGCATGCCTCACTAACTCCTTCCCACCGGTAAAGAACCTCAACATGCTCAAAGTGCTTGAATGGTTATAAATGAAGCCAACATGAGAGATAGCTTGCTGAATGGTCTTCTTTATATTGGGCATCTTACCAATGTCTTCTAACATCAAGTCTATACAATGTGAAGCACAAGGGGTCCAATAAATTTTTGGTTTTTTTTCCTCTAGAAACCTACCAGCAAGAACATAGTTACTTCCGTTGTCCATTATAACTTGGACAACCTTTTCCTCTCCAACCTCCTCCATAACAAAATCCAACAACTCAAATATCTTCTCACCAGTCTTTACATAGTCAGATGCATCAACCGACTTTAAGAACATTGTCCCAGAAGAGGAGTTCACCGAAAAGTTGATTATGCTTCTTTGTTTCCTATCAGTCCAACCATCTGACATTAGGGAACACCCAAAACTTTAATGGCTTCATTGATTCATTAGTGTACTCCACCTCTTTTTGAAGGAGTAGTACTCTAATGTCATGGTAAGAAGGAGGTTTCAGATGTTTCCCAAAATGTCCAACTTCACGAAGCATGTCATGAAAACTTTCTAACTTTATTAAGTTGAAAGGTATGCCCGACTTGGTACCAAAAGTGGGCTATATATTGGTACACCCTTTTGTAGCTTTTTTTTTATCACAAAGCTCTCTTACTCCCGCTTGCACCACCTTGTCTTTCCTATTTTTTGCAGATGTAGATTGAGGTTGAGTGTAAAGGTCCATAGGTCCCTTCCTAGTATCCTTCAATCTGAAATCACCAGAACTTCCAATTTCCATACATCCTTCTTCATTTGCAACTACAATGTCTTGTATTGCCTTCTTGAATGCTTCATTCTGCTTATGCTTCTTACCATCTATAGCTGCCCTTATCTCAGCCTTGATAGCTTCAGGAGCCAGCAGACAAGTTGTAACATTTCCCGCCTTTCTAATCAAATGTTGTTTCCCCCTTATGATACCTCCTTTCATAAACTTCCGACAATAATTACAAAAAAGCTCATTTGTATCATTCTCTCTCACTGGTGTATAGTGCTTCCAAGCAACACCAGTCCTCTTAGAATGAATGGAATTGGAGGAGGTTCCTGTTAATGGTTGGGTGTTTGATTCTCCCTCCCCTGACATTGTGGCTTGTTCTGTGCAGCCTATGCTTGAGCAGGAGAAGCTGCAGAGTGCAGAGTGCAGAAGCTGTAGAAGAGAAGAAGAAGGACCTTAGGGGCTGCTGCAGAGTGCAAAACGCGCGTAGAAGGGAAGAAGAAGGACCTTGGGGGCTGTTGCAGAGTGCAGAACGCACGGAGAAGAGAAGCAGAGTCTGAACCGCACAGAGAAGAGAAGAAAACTGGCGTACAGTGCTGCAGAACCTGTCGCAGACGGTCGTGGCCGCGTCGGAGGCAGTGGCGGTGCCGACAGAACTCATCGGAGAAGAAGAACACAGTGGGCGACTCAGGGAGGAGACCTAACGGGTGAAGAAGAACTGAAGAAATGGGTGCAACAGATTAGGGATCGAAAAAGAAAAAAGGGGGGAGAAAATGGGATGAAACCGGGTCTGTTAAAACCACAGGAAACACTAGAAGGGGGGGTTGAATAGTGTTTCAAAACTTTATTGAATAATTTTGGAAATCTTTGATTTAATATATCATTTAAAAAGAACAACGTTCAACGACCAATCTTAAGATCAGAGTTTAATTGAAACATGCGGAAAATAAGAATGATGAGATTGATAATCTTTCAAAAAGGTCTTAAGATTGTTTTAAATGAAAGTTTCTCAAAGTATCTTCTGAAGATTATTACAAGGAGTATCTTTTAGAATGGTTTCTAAAATACTTCAGCAGACTAAAGATCGTCTGAAGTTTGATTTTGGTTCTGAACTGAGTTCTTTAGAGACTCACTTCAGACTCCTATTTCAGAACTTCTTCAAGATACATGCTCTGTAATATCTCAAACGATATGAGAGAGATTTGAGTTTTAATTATCTTTCAAATTGTTATGATATGGTGATTATGAAAATATTTTTCAATCCCCAAAGTAAATGCAAAACTGAAAATAAAAGAGATTAAGGGATGAGAAAACTTAGGCACAGAATTTATCCTGGTTCACCCACAATCCCGTGAGCTACATTCAGTCCCAGAGGCAAACCACCACTGGATTTTCCACTAACCAAATAGCAACAACCAAGTACAGTCTCTTCAGACAAACATGAGTACAGTCTCTCCAGACAAACACGAGTACAGTCTCTCCAGACAAACACGAGTGGTCTTTTCTATCAAGCCTCTCCAAGCTCTACCGAGTATTCTTTCTTCCACCAAGCCTCTCCAGGCTCTCAGACACTTATTCAAGTGTAGAGTATTTTACTACTCAATCTAAGTTAGATGTTCGCTAGAACCTCTCAACTCAGATTCTTCTCATACATAGTGATTACTGAGTACACACTCAGGATACAGACATTACAAACTAAGTACAAGGATAGACAGTGATACAAGTGTTTGAATTAAGTACAATCCCTGTCTTTTCTATGAGGAATACATCCTCTGAGAGTAGGCTAACTAAGATATGAAATTAAGCTCCAGCCTTATCCTCCAACCATTGGTTTCCATGGGTTACATTATCACCCGTATCATTGGAATACCAAGGTATCTTCAAAGCTTCAAACCGTATCTAGTTTGATAGTCATTTGCTCAGCATGGTTGTCTTCAGACCAACAACCAACTTAATTGATCTAACAGATCAACTGAACAACATGACTAACTGACGAGCTAGTCAGTAGCCTGATTGATTCAACAGAGATCAACTTGATCCAATCTGATCAATTTGATCCTCTCTGATCAATTCTTGTTGACATATTGGTGATCCACCTTAGCTCAAGTCAACCCATGTTAACCATTTGGCACTCAGCCTAGTTAACTCTGTTTGATCAACTGACTTACTAACCAGTAGGTTAGCAGCAACTTGATTGATCCTGTCGATCAACATGGTTGGTTGTTCAACCGAGCAACAACAACAACTTCAATTTCAATCTTGGGGCTATTTATATGTTCTGCTTGAGTATAGCCGTTGAAGATGATTCATAATACCGTTGAGCTGTTGATGATGTGGCTCATATAGCCGTTGTGTAATAGCTTCTCAAACGGTTGCTTCTCCTTAAGCGAATAGGTGTACAGACGTTCTCGTTCTGACACTTGTTATATGCTTCTTCATGAGAGATGTTTCTTCATATTATTCTGCGTACTCTCTCTCTTGAATTTCTTCTGCTTTTGCTTTCTCCTTCAACTTTCTTCTGCTTTCTTTTGGATTGTATAAATGAAGAAGTATCTGTTGAATTTGTCGCTTAGCCTATTCTATATAAACTCCTTTTCTTCATTTGCTTCTGACACTGGTTCAGGATTTCATTCTGACAAAAGCTAACACTGTTCCTCTACAAGAGCTGCGTTGCAGAGATTTCCTCAGTGTTGTATGTAATTCAAAAACACTAGGAAAGGTCTCTGTGTTTCTTGCCATAAATATGTTGAAAAAGAAGCGTGTAGCAGAGAATGATATTTCTTAGCAATCTTCAGAGAACAAAAGTCTTCATAGTCTTCAGCGAGTAGTGCCACGTCGGATTTCAGAAGGCCTCAATACTTCAGACAGATTGAAACTTCAGACAGCTTCAACACTTCAGACAGATTGATGCTTCAGACAGCTTCAATACTTCAGACGGGTTGCGTCCTTCAGACAGATTGAAACTTCAGACAACTTCAACACTTCAGACGGGTTGCGTTCTTCAGACAACTTCAATTCTTCAGATGAGTTGAAACTTCAGAAAGCTTCTTTCTTCTGATAAGAGGATTGTAACTTCATTCTTCTTTGTATCTTCTTCTTCTTCTTCTTCTTCTTCTTCTTGTATCTTCTTCTTCTGAGATAAATAAAGATGTTGAATTGTATGTACTTTATTCAACCATCTTTCTTTCTTGCTTTTGTTCAGTCTCCTAATACTTTCTGAACAGCAGCAGGTGTAGATGCAGTAGGTCTGCGCACACAAATCCTTTTGTTGCAGGTGCAGCAGGCGTTGCAGAAAGTCTTTGCAGTATTTTCTTATTTGTGTAAGACTTTGATCGAGGTAGAAAAGCATGTCTAGATTTATCTACTGATGAGTGTACTCCATTTGATGAAGTGTGTTTTACACTTCGCAACGTCCCCAAGAGATCATTTCTTGATTCTGACACGTTCAATCTTCAGACTTCTTCATATTGTCTTCATTTCTTCAGATGATAGTTGTTCTTCAGATAGTTGCATCTTCAGACGACCCTTCTTTATAGCTGTTCTTCAGGTCTTCAGATAGTCTTCGAGTCTTCAATTCTTTAGTTCTTCAAAGTCTTCAGATATACCGAATTTCTTCAAAATTGCTTCAACTTAGTTTTGGATTACTCTTCTTAGGATTCTGCATTTTGTTCTTCTGATCCTGATCTTCTGAATGCGATTCTGATCATCTTCTTCTTCAGATAATTATTGTGACCTGAAACACAATCAACAAACCAATACCTTTCTCAGTAGAATCTGTTTATGTAATATTATTAAGTTCTTATATAGACTTATTTGAATTTAATATAATCTTATTTGTTAATCATTAAAACTTAAAGATGCTAAGTCTTATAGTCATGTTTAAATACTTAAACTGATTTATAGACTTCACAATCTCCCCCTTTTTAATGATGACAAATAAATTATATATTAGTGACAAAATGTGCATAAAAAGAAACAAGAGATGCCAACTGTTAATAAACAAGAGAAACAGGAGATAATAAACAAAATAATTAATTGAATTACTCCCCCTGAGACAAGCATTTGATTCTTTTAGTTATCTTCTGAAATAATTAAATCTTTTCTATACCAATTGTTAGTCAAGTCTTTTAGATACCAACTGTTAAATCTTTATTATCCAACTTTTAAATCTTTACTGTTAATATTTTAGATACCTATTGTTAAGACTTATTGTTATTCTTACTTATTATTAGAACTCTTAGCTTGTTATCTTCTTCCTTACTGTATTTCATATTTTCCTATATATATTTTCCCTTTAGTTACATTCTTTTTAGCATTTTGTTAGTTTATATTTCTCCCCCTTTTGTCATTGATTAAAAAGGTTTGGTGATTAGTTTTCTACTTCTTTCGTTTTTATAACTTGTTATTTATCTTTCCCTTTTTATCTTGTATTAAACAGAATAAAGTTTTAAATCGCTTGTTATAAAGACTATTATAAAAAAATATTCTAACCGAAAGGAAGATTTTATTAGATTTATTAAACAGATATCAAGCTATAAAACAAGAGAAGTCAACTAAAAAGAAGACCATTGATTGGTCATAGATGATGCACCATAGGAAACTGAGTCATTAGCATTGATAAAGTAAGTTTTGGAAAACGTTTTCGAAAAAAAAAAGCAGAAAAAGCAGATATACAAAAATATTTTTGAAAAACATATTTGAAGAGTTTTTCGAAAAGAGAGAACATAAAAGAAGGTTAAAAAATTTTAAAAGGAATTTTTTGGAAAAATAAAATATTTTAAACAAGGACAGGAAAAGAAAGAGAAAAATGTTTTATAAAAGCAAGTATCTGAGAAACTGTTAAGGTTTGATTGTCTTAGGTTTTTACTTATTAAAGAATTAAGGTTTATAATAATATTTTAAAGGTTTTACTAAAAGACAACTTTCACAGATATTAAAGTTTTAAGATGAAGTGATGTTACCAAAGATCTGGTTGTTGTTCACTGGATGAAGAGGTGCTTTCTAACATTACTCCTTCCTTTGAAGACTTTTTCTTTTTCTGTGGTTGCTTGATGTCTGCACGTCCTACTTTTGTCTTTTGCTCCAGAGAATCTTTGAACCATCATCTTAACCTTTCTTCAAGAATTGAGATAGACTTTAATGGCTTAAGTATCAGTCACCTTAACATTCTTGACCCACAATTTCAGCAAGTCCATAGAGAACTTTCTGAACAGGTTCAGAGAATAGGGATGTTACTGAGTCAATATAATCTTCTCAAGAGTTAAGTTAGGTTTGGTGCATAAAGTGTTAACCATCTTAACATTGTTGACCCACAATTTCAATGAGTTCATCTCAAACTTTCTGAACAGGTTCAGACAATGGAGATGTTATCACACTAGCCATCCTTTTAGATTATGTTGCTTTGATTTATCTTTTCAGATGGTATTTCCTTCTGATGGTTTTCTTGAGATTATCTTCAAAAACCTGTTTTTCTGAAACATACACAAACTAAAAATACCTTTCAGTAGCATCTGATATTAAGTTAATTATTAAACCAAATGTCTTAGATTACTGATTACACTTTACCAAATTAAAAAATTATCTTAGAATATAAATTTTAATTATGTTTTTATCTTATTAAGTTAATTAATTTTATCTTTTAGTTGAACCAATTAAGGAAGTGTGTTGAGTTAAAGATTCATACATACTTACAGAAATGTACAGTATAAATAATCACAAAATTTAATACAATTGTTAATTAATTAAAGATAGAGTTATGTTATTGATAGACTTAAATATGCACAAAAGGAAACACATATAAGAAAATAGAACACACAGAATATTAATATTAAGAGAAACACATAAACAGAGATAGAAAGTGAAATGGACTCAAAAGAAAAAGACATAGATACAGATAGAAAACGCAAGTGTATTATTGATAACCAACAGGTTTGTTCTCATTGGCACTGACTTTCTCCTTTTGTGTTTTCAGCATCTTCAGTTCTCTTTGATAGAATTTGAGTGTTTCTTCCAACTGTCCGATGCGTTCATTCAACTTCCTTATGTTACATCTTCTGAAAATTTCTCTCAAATCTCCATGATTACTTAGAGAATCAGATGACTCCATATGGTTCTGAGTTGATGACGGAGAATTGTGTTCTTCTTTTATCTCTGCTGATATCCCCTTAGAATGTTCATATTCCTTTATAGTGAACAAGGGTGATGGCTCTTGGTCAAAGAATCTTTCAATAGGAAATCCTTTATATTGAAGGATTTTCATAATCAGTGTAGTATGGGGAAAGACTTTGACTTCTTCTAATTTTCTTCTCATCATATGATAGAGGATGATTCTTGGAAGATTTAGTCTCTTTCTTTTGAGAAGATGAATCAGCACAAATCTTTCCATATCCGAGATGATGATTGTATCCTTCCTTTTAGGGAGAATACAACAATTAATAATTGCCAGCAGAATTCTGGGAATTTCCAGTAGATTTGAACACACTGGTGTTTCAAGAATTCTGCGACCAAATAACATTTGATCATGCATCTCTTTCTCTCTATCATTGATTTCCCAATCTGAAGAAAATTGTTCTCCGGTTGCTTCAACACCAATAATCTCCTTCAGAACTTTGAAGTCCACCTTGATAGACATACCCGTTACAGAAGTGTTTAAACCACATGTCTCTTCAAAGAACACTTCTGAATTGTTCCAGAAATCCAGAACACTCTGTTCGTGCCAGGGAGAAGATGCCTTTTCAAGATAGGGAATCCAACCAGTAGCTTCGAAAAACTCAGAAATATTTAGTTCCCTTTTGTCAAAGTCACTTAGTTTTACCCTTCTTGTGGGAATAATCCTTTCACCATACTTGCATGGACTTTGAACACATGAGATTACTGATCTTGATGCAATTGAAATAAGTTTCGAGGATTTGGAAAGAGATGAACTGTGTGGTTCTTCTGATGATCTTCCAATCCTTAAATAGGCAGTCAAGCATCACTTCAATCCATGAGGAGAGCGGTTTCATGCACTAAGCAGTTATGGAGAGGTGTGCATCGTGCCAATTGAGAGAAACTGGTTGATAATTCAATGATTCACATTGCGTCGTTTCACATTTAATAATTAAACACATACGACTCTTCATTTACTTAAATGAATGTACACATATATTCATACATATGATACAGAAAATAATCCATAAATATGCACGACCGTTCAACTTTAATCAGGTAATGAAAACATTCAACAAGTATATACACAAAACGGATCAGACAATATACATATAAAACACATAGCATGCAATAGTTTATCTTCACACAAATATATATATATATAAAAAAACACATTTAAGAATTAATGATTTCAAACAGATTGATCATGCAACACATACTATAAACAATTTCAATAAAGCAAATCATGCAACAGATAAGTAACTATACTTAAATTTAAAATTTAAGTTTAGATAGGAAATGTGTTACCAGTTTGTGATCTAGAGATAGATATACTTTCCTTTTCCAGTTACGTCCTGCGCTTCAGTTCTGTGAATAATGAGTTTTGGAAAATGATTTTCCTATTCTCATTATCTTTCTTCAGAGTTGCTTCAGCTTGGTGAGATTTTCATCTTCTGAGGATCTACTCCTCTGCATTTGTTAGATGCTCAACTCGAAGGTGAGCTCTGATACCAATTGTTAAAACCACAGGAAACACTAGAAGGGGGTTGAATAGTGTTTCAAAACTTTATTGAATAATTTTGGAAATCTTTGATTTAATATATCATTTAAAAAGAACAACGTTCAACGACCAATCTTAAGATCAGAGTTGAATTGAAACATGCGGAAAATAAGAATGATGAGATTGATAATCTTTCAAAAAGGTCTTAAGATTGTTTTAAATGAAAGTTTCTCAAAGTATCTTCTGAAGATTATTACAAGGAGTATCTTTTAGAATGGTTTCTAAAATACTTCAGCAGACTGAAGATCGTCTGAAGTTTGATTTTGGTTCTGAACTGAGTTCTTTAGAGACTCACTTCAGACTCCTATTTCAGAACTTCTTCAAGATACATTCTCTGTAATATCTCAAATGATATGAGAGAGATTTGAGTTTTAATTATCTTTGAAATTGTTATGATATGGTGATTATGAAAATACTTTTCAATCCCCAAAGTAAATGCAAAACTGAAAATAAAAGAGATTAAGGGATGAGAAAACTTAGGCACAGAATTTATCCTGGTTCACCCACAATCCTGTGAGCTACATTCAGTCCCAGAGGCAAACCACCACTAGATTTTCCACTAACCAAATAGCAACAACCAAGTACAGTCACTTCAGACAAACACGAGTACAGTCTCTCCAGACAAACACGAGTAGTCTTTTCTATCAAGCCTCTCCAAGCTCTACCGAGTATTCTTTCTTCCACCAAGCCTCTCCAGGCTCTCAGACACTTATTCAAGTGTAGAGTATTTTACTACTCAATCTAAGTTACATGTTCGCTAGAACCTTTCAACTCAGATTCTTCTCATACATAGTGATTACTGAGTACACACTCAGGATACAGACATTACAAACTAAGTACAAGGATAGACAGTGATACAAGTGTTTGAATTAAGTACAATCCCTGTCTTTTCTATGAGGAATACATCCTCTGAGAGTAGGCTAACTAAGATATGAAATTAAGCTCCAGCCTTATCCTCCAACCATTGGTTTCCATGGGTTACATTCTCACCCGTATCATTGGAATACCAAGGTATCTTCAAAGCTTCAAACCGTACCTAGTTTGATAGTCATTTGCTCAGCATGGTTGTCTTCAGACCAACAACCAACTTAATTGATCTAACATATCAACTGAACAACATGACTAACTGACGAGCTAGTCAGTAGCCTGATTGATTCAACAGAGATCAACTAGATCCACTCTGAACAATTTGATCCTCTTTGATCAATTCTTGTTGACATATTGGTGATCCACCTTAGCTCAAGTCAACCCATGTTAACCATTTGGCACTCAGCCTAGTTAACTCTGTTTGATCAACTGACTTACTAACCAGTAGGTTAGCAGCAACTTGATTGATCCTGTCGATCAACATGGTTGGTTGTTCAACCGAACAACAACAACAACTTCAATTTCAATCTTGGGGCTATTTATATGTTCTGCTTGAGTATAGCTATTGAAGATGATTCATAATACCGTTGAGTTGTTGATGATGTGGCTCATATAGCCGTTGTGTAATAGCTTCTCAAACGGTTGCTTCTCCTTAAGCGAATAGGTGTACAGACGTTCCCGTTCTGACACTTGTTATATGCTTCTTCATGAGAGATGTTTCTTGATATTATTCTGCGTACTCTCTCTCTTGAATTTCTTCTGCTTTTGGTTTCTCCTTCAGCTTTCTTCTGCTTTCTTTTGGATTGTATAAATGAAGAAGTATCTGTTGAATTTGTCGCTTAGCCTATTCTGTATAAACTCCTTTTCTTCATTTGCTTCTGACACTGGTTCAGGATTTCATTCTGACAAAAGCTGACACTGTTCCTCTACAAGAACTGCGTTGCAGAGATTTCCTCAGTGGTGTATGTAATTCAAAAACACCAGGAAAGGTCTCTGTGTTTCTTGCCATAATTATGTTGAAAAAGAAGCGTGTAGCAGAGAATGATATTTCTTAGCAATCTTCAGAGAGCAAAAGTCTTCATAGTCTTCAGCGAGTAGTGCCACGTCGGATTTCAGAAGGCCTCAATACTTCAGACGGATTGAGACTTCAGACAGATTGAAACTTCAGACAGCTTCAACACTTCAGACAGGTTGCGTTCTTCAGACAAATTCAATTCTTTAAATGAGTTGAAACTTCAGAAAGCTTCTTTCTTCTGATAAGAGGATCATAACTTCATTCTTCTTTGTATCTTCTTCTTCTTCTTCTTGTATCTTCTTCTTCTGAGATAAATAAAGATGTTGAATTGTATGTACTTTATTCA
The DNA here is from genome assembly GCA_026901365.1 of Sesbania bispinosa. NCBI lineage: Eukaryota > Viridiplantae > Streptophyta > Magnoliopsida > Fabales > Fabaceae > Sesbania > Sesbania bispinosa. The sequence continues at coordinate 48,902 of QLOH01001048.1, forward strand.
ACCATCTTTCTTTCTTGCTTTTGTTCAGTCTCCTAATACTTTCTGGACAGTAGCAGGTGTAGATGCAGTAGGTTTGCGCACACAAATCCTTTTGTTGCAGGTGCAGCAGGCGTTGCAGAAAGTCTTTGCAGTATTTCGTTATTTGTGTAAGACTTTGATCGAGGTAGAAAAGCATGTCTAGCTTTATCTACTGATATGAGTGTACTCCATTTGATGAAGTGTGCTTTACACTTTGAAACGTCCCCAAGAGATCATTTCTTGATTCTGACACGTTCAATCTTCAGACTTCTTCATATTGTCTTCATTTCTTCAGATGATAGCTGTTCTTCAGATAGTTGCATCTTCAGACGACCCTTCTTTATAATGGTTCTTCAGGTCTTCAGATAGTCTTCGAGTCTTCAATTCTTCAGTTCTTCAAAGTCTTCAGATATACCGAATTTCTTCAAAATTGCTTCAACTTAGTTGTGGATTACTCTTCTTAGGATTATGCATTTTGTTCATCTGATCCTGATCTTCTGAATGCGATTCTGATCATCTTCTTCTTCAGATAATTATTGTGACCTGAAACACAATCAACAAACCAATACCTTTCTCAGTAGAATTTGTTTATGTAATATTATTAAGTTCTTATATAGACTTATTTGACTTTAATATAATCTTATTTGTTAATCATTAAAACTTAAAGATGCTAAGTCTTATAGTCGTGTTTATATACTTAAACTGATTTATAGACTTCACAGGGTCGACCCGGGTCCAAACCCGAAAAAAATGGGAAAAAGCCCAAAATGCCGCCATGACCGCCACGCCGTTACCGCCATGCACCGCCACACCATTATCGCCATAACGGCCGCCATCTCCAAAATGGCGGACGCGCGCCATTCAGAGGCCAAACGACCATAACGCATTGCCGCCGCCGCCATAACTGCCATTTGACAACACTGACTTTAGCCCATCATTTTCTGAAATCATGTAACTTTAATCCCTCCCTTTAACACTATTAACTTTAACGCTGATGTGACAAACAAATTTTTGTTTTAGTTAATGACCATGTTGTGGCAATTGAATTACACCTCAGCTAATCCAGTCAGATTTTATTTATGGGTTTATTAAATTTATCTTCACATTTTTTTTGAACAGGGAAGACCACAAAATTGTCCGTATGAGTTAAGTTGTATTTCAATTGCCACATCATGGTCATTGAAAGTGAATGGACAAACTAACACATAAATTCATTTGTTACGTCAACGTCAAAGTTAACGGTGTTAAGGGGAGAAACTAAAATTACGTGATTTCAAAACATGAGGGATCAAAACCAACAGTTTTAAAGTTTAGAGACCAAAACCAAATTCGATTCAAACTTCATGGATTAAAAACATATTTAACCCTTTAAATATTAATTAAGACTTTATAACTTTATTTTGACGTTTTAAAATATAATTAAAAATGAATCATAAGATTACAACTCTATAGGCAATAAATAACTATTTTATTTAAAATTTGATGTGTATTATCTTTATGTTAATATCGCACAAGAAATTATTCATGGAGTAAAATTGAGAAAACTTAGTAAGTGAATCACCAATCCTCCACCCAAACAATATACACATTCATAGTTAATGTAGGTTATTTGATTCTACTAAATGATGAGAGCTTATTCAAGTACATAATAAAAAAAGTGAAAGTTATAAATATATAATTTGATCTCCACAAATGATATCTTATGTTGTTTTGATCTCCACAAATGATATCGTATGTTGTTTTTATCTTAAAATTAAAAATTCACATGTCTATATAAATTAGTTCTTGAAAGTGACAACTTCATAACAAATTTACCATTTTATCACTTGTTATTTGTGAGATGTAATAAAAGAATAATATGGAACGTTAAATACATTCACACATATATATATGGAGGCAATTTAGTTGGTAAATAACGTTTTATATATATACATTTCTTTTATATGTGTGTTTATTGTTAAAAAGGGTGATATGGCATGTTTTTGTCATGCTTATTTACTACTCATATTACGACTACTATTCATACTACGACTTTGGTTGTTTTTTCTTCAATTACGGCTAGCTTAAATTTACACTTGGTGATTCAACACCTATTCTTATCACTTAGCCATTAAATAGGGCTTTTTAACCAAAATAATATTAAAAAATTTAGTATTTACCAAAATAATATAATAAAAAAATAATTTACATATCTGGCATGGTTTTTTCCACGTAGGAGGGAGGATATAGAGAGGATTGAATGACACTAGTTGATCTAGCTTTTTGTGAGTCTACTTTAAACAGTGCCATAAAGTGATGTTATTTTGTCTTATTTTATGTGGCGCTAAAGGAACTAGCGCCACATAATAAGAGAAAATAACGTCACTTTAAGACGCCGGTTAAAGTAGCACTACATGTTTATGGCGTTGTTTCTACTAGTTTACATGTTTATGGCGTTGCTTAAACTAGCGCAATAAGCTCCTATAATTCCAATCCCTCACTTCAGATCACAACTCAGATCGTTTGTTTCCCAAATCCCTTGTGTTTTTCTCACTTCTTCCTTTCTCATTATACTTTGCTTTTGTATCATTCATTCGTTGTGTTATTTGTGTTATTTATTTATTTATTTTAAAAATGAGTCAAATCATTACTTTTATTTATTGGAATGGTAGAAAATATGAGGGCTTACAGGGTATAACATTTGAAGGTGACAAAAGATCTATTCGAATAAAACGTGGCATTGGTTTTAGTTTTTCAAAGAGGAAGATTCATAACAAATTGAATCTTACATCCAATCAAATTGTTTCTGGTTTGACTTGTAGGTTTTTAATTTCCCAAAATTCGACCACATATACAGGTCTTCAAATTTGTGATGATAAAGATGTTGAGGGTATGATCCATGCTTTTAAGCAACAATCTTTGATGATTGTGCTTGAATTATATGTTGACATTGATAATGTTGGGAGTTCGTCATTACCTGTGCAATCATATCAGTTTGAAACTCAATTGTCAATGGGCATTCCTGATCAGTGTACAAATCAGTTTGGAGCGCCAAGAGTCGAGGTGGAAATGAACATTGATCCACGTATGGATGATGACAATGGTAATATGCCCAATATTGGTATGGATATGCATGGTGAAAGTGACGAGGAGGATGATGAAGGTGATGTCCCTGAGGGAGATTCATTTGATATAGAGGTTGAGGGTGACTTTGATGCCAATGTTGATCCTTCCATACACCGCAAAATGTACGCCCGCGTGTATCGTTGCACTTGAAGCTCATTGTGTGCATGTTCATTGAAATCCCCAAAATGCTCATTAAGCCACTTCATCCGAAGTCTTCCACTATGCAGTTCCGCCTCATCCGGTGCCAACCCCAATAAATGTTACACTAGAGGTTGCCAATTGGCAAACGTCTCGCCAGTAACGACTTCCCCGTTAAACCTCAACCCCATTTGTACAACAACATCTTGTAGTGTGATTGTACATTCTCCAGGAGGCATATGAAATGTACGTGTCTCGGGCCTCCATCGCTCTACCAAAGCTGATATCAACGTATGCTCAACTTGGAAAAATTCAAGTTGAGCAACACCAAAAAAGCCAGCTTGCCTTAGCAGAGGTATAATTTGTTCCGGAATTTGAAGCCCACGGTCTTGTGGAGCACTTACTCATCTAACATATAGTACTCTATACGGTTCACCGTTCCATATATTTTTAGAAACATGTGTTTCTTGCAAATGCAACATAGACTTATCTATTGGACCGGGATGAACAATTCTTTCTGCAGCCATTTCTAAGAATTATAGAAACAAGAAATAATATCATAGAGTGGAAGGAGAGTAACTGATGAAATGCTACTCCGTCAAACACAACACACACGTATATATAGCATGGGATCAACCCCGATTTTTTTTACAGTTTTTTATGGTTACCCGTATTTCTTCCAGCAACTCAGAGTGTTCCTTCCCAAGGAAGAATCTCTGCATTTTTTAGAGCTCATTCCTCCTTCCCAAGACGAGAATCTCATTCCTCCGGCAACGTGTGGTCAAGTCGCCCAGGGGGAGCAACAATTCTCTGCATGGCGCTCTGCCAAAACGCGCCACATGTGGTGCTTCTTTAATGTGCGACACGCTTCACATGTGGCGCTGCTTTAATGCGCGACACACATGCATGTGCCTCAAAAGGAATCCGCGCCACATGCGTGGCCTTTTCAGAAAAAAAAACCCACCGTTTTCTTTCTCTTTCACACGTGATTTGTGTGGTCAAATCACCTCCTCTCTCACCCACTCACTTTCACTCACGGATTCACACACACTGTCACACATGCACTCTTCACAACAGAGCACACACACATACACAACACCTACACAACAGTGCCCTCTAGCACAGACATGTACAGTACTGTGGTGCTAAAACAATTAGCACCACACCTTTGTTTATAAAAAAAATAAATAAAAACGCAGGTCAATTGCTTACATGGCAAAAATCACTCCAACTGGGTAAAATGTTTTTTTTTGTTTAACCACAGGTATCCTCCATGGGAGGCAATCCTGTTCGAGCCGGGAACATCCACATCATGGTGGGGCTAGCTCTCCCAGCGGGGATTTTTTCCCTTCACGAGACTCGAACCCGAGACCTTGCTTAATGGGGAATCAAGCATGTACCACTTGAACCAACCCCCGTTGGTGGTAAAATGTTTTTTTAATAATATTATTTTGGTAATTAATATTTTTTAATATTAAATGGGTTAAAAACCGTTTAAATAGTAGATAGTGTGTTTCCTATAAATAGGCATAGAAATACTCCAGTAATTTCCAATATAAAAAGACTCCTTGTAAGTTCAATCCCATAGACAAATAATGTTTCATGTGTATGTACATTTCATATTTCACATAATTAATTGCTAGTTATCAATGTTTTAAAAATCGGACCGGTAAAGGCACTGGTTCACGATTCAATGGTTAAACCGTGGTTGAATCGGTATTAATTAAATATATATTTTTAATATTATATAATATTTTAATTAATAAAATAACACAAAATTATAAGAAATTAAGATGTATAAAGTTGTAAATTTATATAAATAACCATATTATAAGGTATATAAGACAAAAAATTTAAAAATAATTGATAAAATAATAGATATTTATGTGTAATTCTCAAATATATTTCTTTATTTATCTTAAAAATATCTTAGATTAAACAAAAATTTAAAACTGGTTTTTAGATGCCGGTTCTTACCGGTTTTTGACCAGTTTCAACCGATTCCGAAATCCACCATTTTTTTGGGTTGAACGGACTGGTTACCCGGCCCGGTCGGTCCGGTCGAGCTTTTAAAACTATGCTAGTTATATCTTACTAACAATAACGGACAAAACTCACAAAAAGATTGATTTATTTTAAAGTTAAGGGTTTAAAGAACAAAGAAGCAAAGCAATACAATTTGCTACTTTTAAAGACTATATTGTATTGTATATTATCTCAAAAGGTTCTTATAGCTAATCATGTTGTAATAATCCACACAACTATATATATATATATATATAAACCAACGCGTCTTATTTGGCACCGAAACGCACGTGACCCGTAATCCAGTTTGTACGCCTTAACAAGACTTGACCAAAAATAGACACTAGCTAGCTGGCCAGACTGAAAATAAAAGATTTTTTTGTGGGGGGTGGGCAATGTTGAAAATATGATAATAATAGAGGGTAATTAGAGAACTAAAAAAAAGAAGTTATCCCCAGAGTTTGTGATTGTAATTCGCATGGGCTATCTGGAGATAATTTTGAGTTTCCTGTCCTATTGTCCAAAACTCCAGAAATTAACGTGAATGAAGCTTAACGCAAAAGAGTTGCCATGGTAGGAGTTTTGCATTCTCAAGCCTTTTATGCTGGAGTTCAGCATCTTCACTGTAAGCTATAGTTATTCATTTATATGAATAATAATCCTTAGATGGCCAAAATTGCTATGAGTTTTCTCTCCTTCGAAAGAAAAATGTAGTTCAATTATCTTATCCTCAGAATTCCTTGCATTTACTACTTAATTAGCTTTAGTATTTACGTATTTAGCACAATGCCGGTCAGGTTGGGGACTGAAATAGAACACTTGTTTCTAATGATTGTGCCAAAAAGTTGCTGTTTTGATTTGAGAGCATTTATATATATGATTCATCCATAACCATTATGAAGTTCTGTTTTGAACAGCTGCAAATGTAAATTTCATGGCTCATGAATACTCTAATTATACTTAAGTGTTGTTTGTTACCTTTATCATTTACAGGTAGAGAAAGTTACCCTATTCAGAATTCAGTAATCCATATAACATCACCAGGCCCAATTACATGTTTTAGTTCTTCAATCTATCAGAGATTGCCTCCAGTTATAGGTGATTGCAGAAGTAAAACAAAGGTATGCTGCTAAAACATGTTTTATATGGGTTGAATGCTTCTGCTAAAGAGGATGTTGTCAAGTGGAGTGGCCTTGGTCACATATGTTAAGTGCATTTTCTGCTTTTGTTCTAACAATTAATTAACTACATGCACTTGCTATCAGGTTTTTGCATTGAGGCGAAGAAGGGCAAATGAGAGAACTGAAACTTATGTACTATTAGAACCAGGGGAGGATGAGAAGTTTGTTTCTGAGGAAGAGTTGAAGGCCACATTGAAAGAGTGGCTGACAAATTGGCCTGGTAAGGCTCTTCCTCCTGATCTTGCAAGATATGAGACCATTGATGAAGCTGTTTCTTTCCTAGTGAGGTCAGTTTGTGAACTTGAGATTGATGGAGATGTTGGTTCAATCCAATGGTATGAGGTCCGTTTGGAGTGAATAAAGTGATCATTCCATCAACCATTTCATGCGTGCCTTATCCATGTATACTTATCATGTTTAGTTGAGGAACCATTAGTGTTATATTACAACATTCCATCCCCTTACAAGTACTCTACTTATTTGCACAACTACAAGTACTCTACTTATTTAAGTAAAACAATTCATGAATTCACTTTGGTTGTTTATTCAATCAGAAAATATTGAAAACAAAAATTAATAAATTCTATCATTTGTTTGGTTAAGTAGATTTTTTTGGGGGAAAAGATTAGAGGAGAAGTAAGGGAGAATACAACTTTCAGTAGTTTGGTTGTCATAAGAAACAGCATTGATAAAGGGAGAAAGAAAACACCTTTTTTCTGACTTTTTTCTACCCATTTTTCTATCATTACACAATAACAGATTATTGGTACAAAACAAAAAGCCTAAGCCTATTTGGGAACAAAATCAGAAGAGCACCACAAACTTGACAAGCAAAAAGGAGATATAATTACAGAACAGATAGTTCTGGTAAGACAGGCTCTCTCTGATATTACATTTCCCCTGAACCACTTTCACATGATTTATCATGTAGAGAAAAAAATCCATTAAATTCCTCAAGTTGAGTTGATCTTCTCATCAATCACCAATGGAAGCTTGTTCTGAAAAGGACCCGCATCCTGCAAGCACATGTCTGGGATCTGCAGTAGTTGACATAAACTAGCACTGTCAGTCAGTTATACCACACTGAAAATTACACTGCACCCAGAACTAGGAGAAATAAATACAACCAGGTTAAAAACAGAACCAGTTGCTATTATTGGTACCTTTGGTTGGTATTTACCAGGTGGTAACAATGCACCACCACCCTTTTTACTTCTGGCAAGAAGGCCTTTGGTTACTGGGGAGACCATCAAATCAGTTGGGCTTGTATACCTAAGAAGATGAAAACAACAATAAGCCAGCACATATTGATATCAGTAACCCACTCATGAAATCATTTGCATGTTTCTCTCCATAGAATTTCAGGAAATGATTATAGTACTACACACACACTTACCTTTCTGGGTATTTGAATGCCTTGGGGACTCTAAGACGATCTGGGGTGACAGGTTTGCGCAATTCATGAGAGGAGTTATGATCATTCTGCTGTGGTTGTTGAACTGGAGGAGTTGGTGTTTTGCATTCAGGCTCAGTTGTTTGTTCTTGAATTGGAACTTTTGGAGGCGTTTTCATGAGCATATTTTCCATCACTCTAATTGGCTTTTCCTTTTTGTGTATCCAAAACAAAACCCTCCCTCCCTGATAAATAAGCTGTTATGTAAATGGAAGTGCAAGTTCAGTGTAGGGACTGGGAAGATAAGGTGACCGTTTGAGCAAAAGGGATTGTAACGGTCGAATTAGGTGAAGGTGAAGCACTCACTGATAAAATTGGTATTCAAATATGCTTTCCGTTGGGGATGGAATATGACCAAATGCCCCACTATAAAAACATTCCTTTTCAATTAATTCAAGCATGGTATTTGTCGAAATTAAAAGTAAAATTATATATTGATAATTGAATTTTTGTTCTTTCCTTTTATTAAATATTTTTTTCTTTTTTATTCTAAAAATCTTTATAAACATTTAATTAAAAAGATATTGACTAGCTAGTGCTTTATTGAAGTACAAAACAATAACTAAATATGTAAAATCTAGAAGACTCATAATTGATACTATTAACGTGTCATTATTGTGCCTACTTACAATAATACTCCTGTTGGCTATTACACTTTTACTTATTCAAGAACTTCCTCGATTGTTTTCACAATATTTACTCATGGTTAACATTGTAAGTATAGGGGAAAATCACGTCAAGAAAATTTGATTTAGAAAAAGATATAAAGCAGCATGTTGCAAATAAAAATTTATATCAAATTGATAAATTATATCAAACTAAAAAAAAAATTATATTCAATAGGATAAATTAGTATTGTTGAAGTTATAGATATCCTGTATAAAAAAGTTTTGCTCAACTTAAGAATATCTACATGTTAAGAATATCTACACGGATTAACTTTTAAAGCACGATTTTTTTATAAACGAAATTCAAATTTAAGATCTTATTTAATATACCACTTGAATCAATCATTTTTTGGTAAAATAATTATTATTTAATATATATACTCAAATGAAATCCCTAATATAAATTAATTATCTCATTATATTAAATTATTCATACATAGAATTCAATTATATATATAAATCAAATTAATTATACTATACTATATTCACCAAAAAACTTAATTATACTATAATATTTAGATATTGAATTAAAATTTTTTATTTTAAATTCAACATATATTCCATATTATGATCGGTGGTTGGTTCAAGTGGTACATGTTTGATTCCCTTTAAGTAAGGTCTCGGGTTTCAGTCTTGTGGATGAAAAAAATCCTCGTTGGGAGAGCTAGCCCTACCATGATGTGGATGTTCTCCGCTTGAACAGAATTGTCTCATGTGGAGAATACCCGTGGTTAAACCAAAAAAACAAATATTACATATTTTAATATATTTATTTATTATTAAAAGTAAATATGTATTTAAATACACTGATTATATAAAAATATATACTATTTCACTTGCATCACATAGGATAAAATATTAAGGGTAAAATATATTTTGTCCCAATAGTTTTGGTCAACTTTGGTCTTCGTCCCTATAGTTTAAAATATGTGTTTTCTTGTCCCGGTAGTTTCAAACCCCCTAACTGTGTAACAAAAAAAAAAACCCTAACTGTGGTCCCTAACGTTAGTTTGCTTTGTTAATTTGTTGACGTGGCTAACAGAAGTTTCTGGCTGGTTCACCTTCCAGCCCTCCTGTTGTTCGGTCGGCCTTGCAGCCTCCTTGCCAGTTGGCCTCCCGGCCCTTTTGCTCTCCAACCTTCCTGGCCGGCTAGCCTTCTAACTCTCTTGGTTGTCTCGCTTTCTTGGCCGGCTCGCCTTCCAGCGTTCCTAGAAGTCATTGACCTCTAGCAAATTAAATGTCACATTTGGACTCTTTGTTAGCCACGTGATAAACTTAATAGAGGATACTAACGGTAGGGATTACGACTAAAGGATTTTGAAATTATATGGACAAAAAGTACAAATTTTAAACTACAGAAACAAAAATTAAATTTGACCGAAACTATAGGAAGGAATTACATATTTTATCCAAATATTAATTACTCAAAGACATGAGAATTCTCTCGTTTCACACTCCTACAATTTAAATAGATTTATAATAGATTTGAGGTTCATTCATGCACGCTTTTACATGGTGACTTTCACAAAAGTCATTTATATTTCTTTCTCAGAAGAAAAGATTCAAATGTTGCTTTAATAAATACAGAGATTGGAAGAAGTCCAAAGCACGAGTGCTTGACTGTTTAAAAGGCTTTAAGTACTTTCATACGATTATACGAAAAAAAATTATTTTTTGGTTTCTCAGAATATCTTACTCTTAAATGCTAGACCAGTCCAGTGTAATTGAACCGCGTTCCAATTCCAAAACTATATATATTGAAAAAGTCGTAAAAAGCAAACAACTGTGTTGTTAACAAGTTGCAGGGACGAGGGTGATGTGATGTTTAGATTAGTCATATAAAAATTGCAACTTGAAAGTTTATTAACCATGAATAATAATTAATTACTAATCAACATATCTGCCTTAGATTCAAAGCTCCCAAAAACTTGTTTTTCTTCTTCTTAGTCTTGTTTCTTTCATAACAATGTTTGATTTTCCCTTGCTTACTAGTTAAAAGTCAATACACCGTACATCACTTTACTCCATTTTTATTGGTCCTGTTGACTGTGTCTGTTGACAAATATAGATCTTATAATTCTTATCTTCATGAAACTCAATCTGTGTTCTGCTTCTTAATCATTATATGCACTTCAACAACAAGAATCTCAAAGCCTGACACTATGGAGGCAGAGGTAGGCTGATACAATTAAACTTCTTGTTACTATCAGTGTATCTTCTCATTGATATGATGGGTTTTCTGCTACATCTTTGATAACAATGTATTTTGGTTTATGCAGGTATAAAAAAGGTTACTTTTACCCATAATCTCTCTGGGTTTTGAATTTGGTTGGTGGTTCCTACTGGAGGATTCTGTAGAGGGAAGTAAGATCTGTGTTCAAGCTTAATTGGAGTTGAAAACGTTGAAGTGGTTGTGGTGATTGTTCTTTTTTGGGAGTGTTTCTCTATTATGGCCTTTGAGGAGTCTGAGCTGGTGGTTCCTGAGCTAGAAAGAGAGGAAAACTTGATTGCTGCAGCAAGACACATAGTGAGGGCATTAGGGTCAAAGAAGAATCTCACTAATAATGCCAAGAAAATTCTAGCAGATCTTGGCACCCAGTTGTCCTCCATGACCAAAGTCAGTGAGAAGGAGGAGGTGGGGATCCATGCCTTTGAAGATAGGCTTGATGCAATTCAGGTGATAATCATGAGATGGGAGGAAGACCAGTCTATGATTTGGGATTCTGGAGAAGCATCTGAATATCTGAATGCAGCAGAAGAAGCTCATGGATTGATTGAGAAGTTGGAGAGGTTACATTTGAGCAAAGAGGACCAAGGGTATAAGCTTTTGCATAGGGCTTATAGTGTTCTTCAAACAGCTATGTCAAGGCTTGAAGAGGAGTTCAGAAACTTGCTTATCCAGAACAGACAACCTTTTGAGCCTGAATATGTGTCTTTCAGATCAAATGAAGAAGATATTGCTGATGAGAGCTCTGTAGTATCTTTAGGTGATGACTCAGTTGAGGACTCATTCAGAAGAGACAGTGTCAGCAGAGCCTCAGAGGAGCATATCCTTGATTTAGTTCATCCACATGTGATCCCACATCTCAGGTGTATTGCAAACTTAATGTTTACTTGTAATTATGACCAAGAATGTTCCCATGCTTATACCATTGCCCGAAGGGATGCCTTAGATGAGTGCCTCACCATTCTTGAAATGGAAAGGCTTAGCATTGAAAATGTCTTGAGAATGGAGTGGGGTACTTTACATTCCAAAATCAAAAGGTGGATTTGGGCTGTGAAAATCTTTGTTAGGGTGTATCTTGCAAGTGAGAGGTGGCTCAGTGACCAAATTTTTGGGGAAGGGGAACCTGTTAGTTTAGTTTGTTTTGTTGATGCATCCAAGGCTTCTATATTGCAGCTTCTGAATTTTGGTGAAGCCATGTCCATTGGCCCTCACCAACCTGAAAAATTGTTTAAAATTCTTGACATGTATGAGGTTCTGGCAAGCCTCATGCCAGACATTAATGCCTTGTATTCAGATGAGGTTGGTTCTTCTGTTAGACTTGAATGTCATGAGGTTCTAAAGAGACTAGGAGATTGTGTGAGGGCAACATTTCTTGAATTTGAAAATGCCATTGCATCAAATGTGTCATCATCCCCTTTTGTAGGTGGTGGCATCCATCCTTTGACAAGATACGTCATGAATTATGTCACAACTCTCACTGACTACAGTGAAACACTTAATCTGCTTCTTCTGAAGGACCAAGAAGAACAAGATCCAATTTTGCAGTCACCTGACATGAGCCCAGGTACAGAAGAGGACACCAAAAGCCAGGGGTCTCCAGGTAGAGTTTCCACAATGACCATCCACTTAAGATCAGTGGCTTCAATCTTGGAATGCAACCTTGATGACAAGTCAAGGTTATACAAAGAAGCATCATTGCAGCACTTGTTCTTAATGAACAACATACATTACATGGCTCAAAAGGTTAAAGGGTCTGAGCTTAGGTTGATATATGGAGATGAATGGATCAGAAAACGCAACTGGAAGTTCAGGCAGCATGCAATCAATTATGAGAGAGTTAGTTTGAGTTCCATTCTGTCCTTGCTTAAGGATGAAGGCATTCAAATTCCAGGTACAAGTTCTATCTCAAAAAGTCTTCTTAAGGACAGGTTAAGGAGCTTCTACATTGCCTTTGAGGATCTTTATAGGAACCAAACAGCTTGGTATATCTCAGATGTTCAGCTTCGTGAAGAATTGAGGATCTCTCTATCCCTCAAAGTAATCCAGGCTTATAGGACATTTGTAGGGAGACATAGTAATTATATAAGTGAGAAATACATTAAATATACTCCTGATGATTTACAAAATTATCTTTTGGATTTCTTTGAGGGAACTGCAAAATCATTGCAAAACCCCCATAGAAGGTGATAGAATAGTGGATGATAGGCCAAATAATCATGTTCTATATATAAGAAAGGTTTGTACAGTCACAAACAGGTTAGGGTCCATGCCAAAACCTTGTAGTTCTATTTTGTGTGTTATTATGAATGTATTCATCAAGTGCAAAAGTTTCAGAACTGTTGTGCTTTGCATTGTCTTCTTTAGATTACTCACGATTGGATCAAAATTCAAGTAATAAAACTATCTTTTTCCTTTCTATTTTGGTTATATATTTGTCCAAGATAAGCACTATCCTCTACAAATTAATGTTCTAGTCACTCAGTGCATTACATATCTTCATGAAAAAACAAGATTCCAAATTCAAATTCTCTAGTAATTTCCCGAGCAAGGCTTTAACTCACTGAAGACTTTATGCTTAGACTGTAAGAGGTAGTGAGACCATAAACCAAGTCAAACAGCCGGTAAGCATTTGACTCAGACAAAGGGTTCTGACCATAAATGTTTCAAGGCCTTCATTGGTTGGCTTCAGTTTTAAGTGTAAACTATGTTACTGTGTATGGAAAGTGATAATGAGTGCCTGAGTGGCATGTGGCTCAGTGGCTGCTCTGTTGATTTATGATGACAACATAATAGAAGTTTGCCAATGATTTTGTTGTTTTACTGGCATAAGCATATCTCAAGCCTCTATAAGAAAAGAGTATTATTTTTTTACACTCATGTTTTACATTCCCTTCATGCCTATTTTTATTTCAATCATTACTCTTCGTTTTCAATTACATCAATTATCACATCTTTCATTTTTTTTCCCTTCATTTCTTTTTCTTTTTATTTTTCTCTTCTTCACACCAATCACTCCCAAAAATATGTGTGGGGTGTGAAAGTTTTATTATCCAAGACACCACTTTTGTTTTTTTAAATTTTATGACTTTCCTAAATTACCCTTTTCCCTCCCCATTTCTCCTCAAATGAGGATTCCTCCGGTACACTCTCTCCAGCTTCGGTATTAGCCATTCATTATATCTAATGACTCATATTTAATAGTTTAATAAAAATTATTATTACAATAATTATGTGTCCGTTTGATATATAGTTGAGTAGAATTGATTCTAAAAATCAATGGTTGAAATGGGTGATGCACCCTTTACAAAAAACTTTGGATAAAAGTGATATAAAATCAATTCCATGAAATCATATTTTACACTTTTGAACGTCAATCCAAATAGGCTATATATCATTCATCTTCCCACACCTAACCCAAAAGGGACCGACTTCCTATGCTAGTGAGTTCCTTTGCCGGCCACCGCCATCATCTTCTGATATGGCACCCCCGGTTCTTCTTCTACTCGATCACCATGTTGGCTTCCTTCTAAGCAAGGATTTCCTTCATCACCACTTTTTTTTTCTGTAACTAAATTTCTGGTTGTCTGTCTTACTTGCATCATAATTTTATTGAAGTTTTCTATTCTCTGAAATTTTGGCATATTACTGAATTATGATGATTTGTCATTTCAATTGTGAGATAACTATAAAAATACTTTATTATTGTTATGTTTAAAAAAACAGGGATTGTATATTATAAAAAACGGGGATTGTGAAATAGTGCCAAGTTTCTGATTTCTAAAATCGTTGTTTAAAAACAAACAAATAGACAAGACGATATATACTATGCGATACATGAATGAAGAAGCATGGATTAAACTATGAAATTTTTATTCATTTAAATACAATTTCTAAAGTTAAAAACAAAAAACCAATTGAAATGACAAAGAAGATTTCTTCACTCACAAATCCTAAACTTAGTGCTATACTTGCGTTAGTTTTGTCATGTGAGCATGAGTCTTTTTTTTTACACAAATAGTTTAATGCGTGAGTTTTGGCTGCATTTGGTTTAATTATCTTGAACGAGATGAATTTTAGGGATTATATTTATTGTAACAATGATTTTAAAATATTTATTAAGTACTAGACCAGAGAGAACATGAATTGAGAATAGAGATTTCTCATTATGAAAATGAGTGAACCACCTGAAAAGTATAAATACAAGAGAAGCAGTTAACTAACTCTAACCAGCTGAACAATAACTAACTAACTGAGATCTTAACAGAAAACTGAAGCTATAGTCTAATACTCCCCCTCAAGATGGAGTGAAGATGTTTAGAACGCCTATCTCGTCAATAAGTGACTGAAATTGTGGTAAAGGAAGAGCTTTAGTGAACACATCAGCTAGTTGGCGACGAGAAGGAACACGAACGAGCTTGAGAAAACCTGAAGTAACTTTCTCATGAATGAAGTGGAAATCTATTTCAATGTGCTTAGTTCTATAAAAAATGGGATTAGTTGCAATGTGTATCGCAGCCTGATTATCACAATAAACCAAAGAAGGTTGAGGAGGAACACCAGGGTCTTGTATCAGGTTCTGTAACCAAGTTAATTCACTTGCTAAACTAGCAAGAGATCTATATTCTGCCTCAGCAGAGGAACGACTAACTGTTGTTTGTTTCTTGGACTTCAATAAAATGAAGGAATGCCCAAGGAAAACACAGAATCCTGAAGTGGATCTTCTAGTGTCCATGCAAGTGGCTCAATATGCATCTGCATAGGCCTGCAAATGTAAAGAAGAAGAAGAAGAAGCTAAAAATAAAACACCCTGACCACAAGTACCCTTAAGATATCTAAGCAATTGGTGAACAACATAAAGATGAGGTTCCCGAGGCTGCGAAATGAATTGACTGAGCTTGTGCACAACATAGTTGATGTCAGGTCTAGAAATGGTAAGATAGAGTAGTCTACCAATCATTTTGCAATAAAGGCTCTGTCAGGCAAAAGTTCACCATCTGAAATGCTTAGCTTGAGATTAAGATCCATGGGAACAAAAGCAGGCTTGGAATCCTTGAAGCTTGTATCATCCAACAAAGATAAAGTGTATTTCCTTTGACAAAGAAAAATGCCATCCTTTGATCTTGCAATTTCCATGCCTAGTAAATAATGTAGAGTTCCAAGATCCTTTAGCTTGAAAATTTTCTGAAGTTGAGATTTAGTTTCTTCAATTAAGATGGGAGAAGGGTCAGCAACCACAATATCATCAACATAGACCAATAATGCTACAAAACTAGATGCAGATCCTTTAGTAAAGAGGGAATAATCATTCTTGGATTGTTGAAAACCAAGCTATAGAAGAAGGCAAGCAAGTTTGTTGAACATTAGCGAGATGCTTGTCTTAGACCATATATGGATCTATGTAATTTGCATAAAAGTTTCTCCCCTTGAAGTAAAGACTGTTGCTAGACAGAATGTCCTTGAGGTAGGTCCATATAAATTTCCTCAAACAAATCACCATTCAAAAAGGCATTATTGATGTCTAATTGAGCCAAGGACCAACTTTTAACTACTGCCAATGATAACAGTAGTCTAACCGAAGCCAGTTTTTCAACTGGAGAATATGTTTCAGGAAAATCCAAATATGTTTGTTGAGTGAAACCTTTGCCACAAGCCTGGCCTTGTATCTGTCAATGCTCCCATCAGCTTTGTGTTTGATTTTGTAAACCCACTTGCAACCAATGGTGTGTTTACCAGCAAGTAGAGGAACTACACTCCAAGTTAGGTTGGATCCCATGGCTTTCAACTATTTGCCATAGCTTCCTACCAATGTGGGAATTTGTATGCCTGATGATAAAATTGAGGCTCAAATTCAGAAGATATTTGGCATACAAAGGATTGGTAAGATGGATTCAATCTGTGATAAGAAAGGTGATCAGTAATGGGGTAAGAATATTTAGAAACTTGATACCAATGGAAGTCATTTAGGTGGGATAATGGTCTAGATATTCTATTAGATCTTCTAACAGGTAACTCATCAGAAGCAGGCAGGGGATTGGCTGCTGGAACTGTAGGGTGAAAATTTATATTATGATCATCAAAGGGGATGGGAATGACTATTTCATGAAAAAAAAGTCAGATATAGGTTGGGTCCATTGAGAAAGGTGAAAGGGAAAAATATTTTCATGAAAGATAACATCTCAAGATATGAAAAATTTATGAGTAGCCAAATCATATAGCCTGTATCCTTTATAACCTGTAAGGTATCCCATAAAAACAGATGGAATGGCTCTTGGAGTAAACTTGTCCCTGTGAGAAGTCAGTGTTGATACATAGAAAAGGCAACCAAAAACTCTCAAGGCTGAATAAACTGGAGCTTTCTGGTATAGTAATTCAAAAGGAGATTTGAACTTCAACACTTTAGAGGATATCCTGTTGATTAGGAAGGAAGCAGTAGTGATGCGATGACCCCGAAAATGAAGAGTCATCCGAGACTAAAACATCAGAGATCTAGCAACATTCAACATATGCTGATGCTTTCTCTCCACAATGGAATTCTGTTGTGGTCGTTCAGGGCAAGAAAATTGATGAGTGGTTCCTTTGGACTTCAAGAAATCAGTGAGAGCAAGTTCTTTTGCATTATCTAATCGTATGCACTTGATTTTGCTTCCAAATTGAGTGTCAACAAATTGAAAGAAATCCATAATGATCTTGGGAGCCTCAAACTTGTGTTGCATAAAAGTATCCAAACATATCGAGCGTGGTCATCTACTAGAGTCAAGAAAAATCTATGTCCAGCATGTGTAGGCTCATGGTAGGTACCCCAAATGTCAATGTGAATCAAATCAAAAGGATGAGGAGAAAAATTATTGTTAGAAACAAAACTTAATCTGTGTTGTTTAGCTAAAGGACATATATGACAAGGAAAATGAGAAATTTTGGAAGAAACAAAATTGTATTTATTATTGAGGGTTACAAATGAATCATGAGACAGATGACCAAGTCTATGATGCCAAGTATTGGAAGACATTGAATTACAATGATACTAAAAGGAAACATTATTGAATTCTAAAGAACCAATATGTAGAGTATATAAGCCATTATAGGCTTCACCCTTGCCAATCATTAGAGAAGAATGCTTGTCCGGGATAATGAATGAATTGTTAGAGAACGTGACATTGAAAGGATGTGTAGATAACAATGCACTCAATGAAATCAAATTGAATGTAAAGGTATGAATGTAAAAGATATTGGTTAATAACAAATGAGGAAACGGTTGAACAAAACCTATACCCTCAGTAGGAATTTTACTACCATTAGGCAAAGTAACAAATGAATTCTGTATATGAGTAAAATTATGAAAGGACTGTTTTGAAAACAAATGTGATTGGTGGCACCCGAATCTAACAACCATCATGTGGGAGATGAAAAAGAAAATGTAGTGGTAGATAATGCTATACCTGAAGTAACATTGGATTCAACAAGGGTAGCATTGGAAGAAGGAGAACTCATTTGGGAAGACAACGATTGAATCAATTGTTGACACTGGGCATTGGTGAGTTGAGTATCGCTAGAAATCTGAGATGTGTTGGAAACTTGACTAGCCGTATCAACAGAAAAATCAATCACTTGAACAACAACATTGGTACCTTTGGATTTGGTCTTAAAGCCAGGAGGATATCTGTGAATCTTGAAGCATTTATCAACTGTATGACCAAGAACACCACAATAGGAACACAATGGGCGATCTTTCTGTAGAAACACAGGGAAACACTAGAAGGGGGGTTGAATAGTGTTTCTTTATATTTTTAAAAGCTTTTTGAAAACAACAAGTTACAAACAGTTTCAGACAGGTTTATGGGGGCTGTCTGAAGTTTTTGGATGGCTCCTGAAAATATATTTTAAAAGGTTTCTTTACTTTTAAAATATTTAGAATAGCTTTTCAACACCCTTGATATTAATATAAACGAATTGACAAGAGATAAGGGATAGAAAACTTAGCCAAGGATTTATCCTGGTTCACTCACTACCACTGTGAGCTACCTCCAGTCCCAATGCCAACAAGCACTTGGATTTTCTCTTAATCTTTCACAAAGATTACAAGTATTCTTTTACAGTCAAGCCTCTTCAGGCTCTACAACCAAGTATTGTTTTACAGACAAGCCTCTCCAGGCTCTACAACCAAGTATTGTTTTACAGACAAGCCTCTCCAGGCTCAAACAGAGATTACAATGAAAAAGAGTTTAAGCTTTTAAACTACACAAGTTTGAAGCTCAAACCTATTACAATGTACAGCTAAAAACTGAGGTATACTCAGGATATGAAAATACAAAGTGTACAAAGAATTTTATCAGAGTGATTTTCTTGAAGAAAAAAAATTGCAGCGTTTTGATTTTCTTTTTCTATATGTTCTCCTCTTTCGATTAGATGATGGTCTTCATAAGGGGTATTTATACCCAGACTTTAATCCGTTGAAAAACCACCGTTTAGAGATAGCATTAAATGCTATACAATCCGTTGTGAGACATACTTCTGAGCATCCTGACATTTCTGACACAGTACAAGGTTGCATCTGCCAAAAGGCTGCTTCAGGAATTGCTGCGTTGCTGCGTTTGCAGAGATTTCCTCAGTGGTGTATGAAATTCAAATGCACCAGGAAAGGCCTCTGTGTTTGTTGCCATAAATGTGTTCCAAAACGTACGAGCAGCAGAGACTCAGAAAAGTCTTCACGCAAGGTTTCAGCAAAGATGCCACGTCATTACTAAAGCTTCAGACGACTTCCAATCTTCAGACGGGTTCCAGTCTTCAGACGGGCTTGGCTCTTCAGACAGCTTCAACACTTAAGACAGGTTGACCACTTCAGAAGGCATGTTTCCCTCAGATGACTTGAAGCACTTCTTAAAGACTTATAAAGCGTATTGTGGCTTGCTGAAATCACAGATAAATAATTAAACACTTAAGAGTATCTGTGAAAATAAATAATGTAAATTTGTTAATCATTAAAACTTGGAAATATTGCTGTCTTAAAACATCATAAAATCTCTTATGATATTTTTGAGACTCAACATTCTCCCCCTTTTTAATGATGACAAATTTATTTTAAAACTGTAAAATCTGAAAGGAGTATGTGAGAATAAAATAGCTTTTAATAATAACTCCCCCTCAGATAATGAACTTAATAGTTCTTCTTTGCTCCCCCTGAGTCCTGTAGCACTTCACATTTGAATCAGATTTTTGTTAGTTTTAGTACTCCCCCTTTTGTCATCAATCAAAAGGGAATCCAGAGCATAACAACAACATAAATCAAAAGGATAATCATGAAGTATAAACTCAGAAAAATCATGCAGGGAACAACTGATATATTCATCATAAAAAGTTTCAGACAAGCATAGAAATTTAAACACATTGCCAGAGATAAAAACAAACATGGCTACATCATAGACTAGCCAGATTTCTTCAACAAAGCATCCTTCAGCAAAGACATGAGATCATCCCTTGTCTTGTCCAATTGAGAGAGAAGGGCAGACTTCATATCTTCTTGAGCATTTTTTATCTCTTTCTGTTCATGAAGAATCTGATCTTGCTTAGCTATGAGTTCAGTCTTGTGCAAAGCCAGAGTCTGTTCTTGTTTGGCAAGAAGCTCAGCATTGGCTTTCTCCAGCTTCTGTATCTTGAACCTCAGTCTTCTATTCTCTTCTTCATAGTCAGGTGCTAACTCATAAAAAATAATTTTAATGTATCTGCACACAAAACTCAGCACATCAAATCCTGGAAGCAGTCCATATTTATGAGGATGATAGACTGGATGAAAGAATGTTCCAATGGGGTTGATCATCTCCCATTTTTCATGAAAAGGTGCAGTCAAAAGTGGGAAGTGTTGTCTGATAAACATATACTGCACATTCATGGATCTCCCATAGTCAATGAGAGAGTCTTCATCAGGTCCAGTTGACCCAGATGAGGATCCAGCGTCCTCTCTGATTTTCCAGTAGGAGCTCCAAACTCTGTCCCTGAGACTGTGATCCATGCCTCCACCTTGCTTTCTGACAATGGCTGGTAGATGCTGCCATTCTCTTGGTGACAAAGGTTTGAAGGGGGCTGTGTAAACCTTGGGTTCTTTAAACTTATCAGCAGAACCTTCCTTCAGAGGATACCTAGGAATGATCCTGTCAGGTTGCACCAGAATTTTAGTGCTTGGTCTGATAGAAACATTTCTAGGTGGCCTGTAACTTCTCATGCCAACCCAGTTCAGATGATTTCTTTGAAACAATTCTCCTTCTGTGCACAACTTTCTGACAAAACACCATTCATCAGTACTCATCTTCAGACAATCATCTTCAGAACAGGGATCAAGTGGAGCCCACTTGTGTTCAGGAACTACCACTCCCTTTCTGATCTTCTCAAGCTGTCCAGAGTATTGACCATCAAAGCTTCCAGTATACTTTCTCCTTTCAGCTTCAGCAGTGTGCAAGATAAGTCCTTGATGCATGTAGATGGGGGGTGTATCCTTGAAAAACATCAGCTCTTCATAAAGGTTAGGGAATTTTGGCACTCTTTCCCTTTCAAAGAAGGGTCCCTCATACCTTTTGTGGGGCACTTCAGCTTCTTCTGCATACTGAGAGTCAGTAAGAGGATAGGCATAAGGATCAAAAGTGGGTTCTGTGAAGAAATCCCTACTTTTGGGTCCAAGCCTAAGATGTGCAGGTAGCATGTTTCCTTTCCACACACATTGCTGGGTCTCCTCAGCAGAGTTTTCAGATCTGTATGATTCTGATGATGATGAGGAGGATGATGAAGATGGTGATGGTGATGGTGATGGTGATGGTTCTTCCTTTTCTTCAGACAAGATAGGTTGTTCATCAACCTTGTCTGAAACTCCCTCTTCTGAAACAACTTCTCTATGAACTTGTTCAAACTTTTCTTCTTCTTCCTTCTCTTCTGGCAACCCCTTTTCTGGTGATGAAGGTGGTGAAGGTGTAACATTGTCAAACCTCACCCTTATTGGTTTGTAGGGTTCCTTTGGAGGTTCCTCTTTCTGAATTTTGATTTTCTTGACTTCCCTTTCTGCCTCCTCCTTTTCAACTTGCTTTTCTTCTCTTCTCCTTTTGAAATAAAGATTGGCTTTGACAAACTTCTGATATTTATCTGCCATGTCTATAGCATCTTGTTTACTAGAAATACTCTTAGTGATTCTTGTGGTAATTTCAGGAGCACTAGTAAGGAACTTGCTTATTCTTTTCTTCCTCATGGCAGCACTGGATTTCTTTCTTTTCTTGGTTCCTTCAGCCAAGGCAGCTAGCCTTTCTTTTTCAGCTAAGGCAATCTGTGTAGATACTGCATAAGCATGATCAGCCTTCTCTTGTTCTAACTTCTTCTCCAATTCTTGATTTTCAATCATAGTAGCAATTGCAGCTACCTTGATCAATTCAGGATCAGAGGGACAGGCAGCAACAGGTGGTGCAGCAATAGCATCAGCATCAGCAACAGGTTCCTCATGTGCCTTTCCTTCTAGATTAGAAGTAGGCTCAAGAGGTTTTGCTCCTTCAGACTTTTGACCCACAATTTCAGACGACTTTGTCAAAGTCTTCTGAACAGGTTCAGCAGTCTTAAGGTGCAACTTAGGTTTTGCTGGTGCCACCTTTGCAGCACTCCTAACTGGTAGCTTCGGCAGCTTAGGTTGAGGGGAGGGCTTGGATGCAACAAACTCATCCTTCCTTATGTCCCCTTGAAGTTCAAGCTCCAGAACTTCAAAAGCAGCTCCACTTCTAGATGCCTTCTCTAACAGTAAACTCTCCTTCATTATATAGACACCCACGATGCAATGATGGCATGTACTGGCTGCGCATTCATTGGGTAACGTGCAGAGTGGAAGAGACAAAATAAATGGCATTTAACCGTCTCAAATAGCCACGTCATCATTTTATTTCAGACAAGTGAATAATTTCAGACAACTAATGAAATTTCATAAACCCTAAAATTTCAGACATGTCACAATTTCAGACATACTGAGATTTCAGATGTTCATTTCAGACAACATACAAAGTTAGTTAGAAAATGCATGTATGTTCAGATTATTACATATGAACTTAAATCTGACTTCATTCAGAGGTTTTGTGAATATATCTGCCCATTGAAGCTCTGTTTCAATGAACTTTATATCAAAAACACCTCTCTGAACATAGTCTCTAATGAAATGATGCTTGATTTCTATATGCTTTGCTCTAGAATGTTGAATGGGGTTTTTAGACAGATTAATGGCACTTGTATTATCACACAAAACAGGTATAACGGATATAGGAATATTAAAATCCTCAAGCTGATACTTCACCCAAAGGAGTTGTGAACAACAACTTGCTGCTGAGATATATTCAGCTTCAGCTGTTGATAATGCAATGGTGCTTTGCCTTTTACTTGACCAGCTAATCATGTTGCCTCCAAAGAAGTAACAACCTCCACTGGTGCTTTTTCTTTCAATTCTGTCTCCAGCAAAGTCAGCATCACAGTATCCTATTATCCTGCATTCTTTGTCTTTCTTATAGCAAAGACCAAGATTAGTAGTACCTTTAAGATATCTAAAAATCCTCTTAACAGCTTTGTAATGAGTAATTGTTGGATCTGATTGAAATCTAGCACAAAGACACACACTGAACATAATGTCAGGTCTGCTTGCTGTTAGATACAATAAAGAACCAATCATTCCTCTATACAAAGTCTGATTCACTGGTTCTTCATTCTCATCTTTGCTTAAATATGCAGAAGGATGCATAGGAGTTGACATGGGCTTGCAATCATTCAAATTAAACTTCTTAAGCATTTCTTTTGTATATTTCTCTTGATGAATCCATATACAATTAGAATCTTGCTTAATTTGAAGTCCTAAGAAAAATTTTAATTCACCCATTAGGCTCATTTCAAATTCAGATTGCATTAACTCAGAAAACTCCTTGCAAAGAGAAGAATCAGTGGAACCAAATATAATGTCATCAACATATATCTGGACTAGCATGAGACCTTTGTTAGACTGTTTTCTAAAAAGAGTTGTGTCAACTTTTCCTCTTTCAAAACCATTTTTGATAAGAAAATTTCTCAATCTGTCATACCAAGCTCTTGGGGCTTGTTTTAGACCATAGAGAGCCTTTTTCAATTTGAAAACATAATCTGGGAAAGTGACATCCTCAAAACCAGGGGGTTGTCTAACAAAGACTTCTTCTTCAATGAAACCATTGAGAAAAGCACTTTTAACGTCCATTTGATATAGCTTGATGCCATTATTTATAGCATAAGACAATAAAATTCTAATTGCTTCTAACCTGGCCACTGGGGCAAAGGTTTCTGTGAAATCAATTCCTTCTTGCTGATTGTATCCTTGAGCCACAAGCCTTGCCTTGTTTCTGACTACTTTGCCTTCTTCAGACAGCTTGTTTCTGAACACCCATTTGGTTCCAATAATATTTTTTCCATGGGGTTTAGGAACAAGGGTCCAGACATCACTCCTAGAAAATTGATTTAACTCTTCTTGCATGGCTAGGATCCACCCTTCATCATGCAGAGCTTCATCAATATCTTTGGGTTCAACTTCAGATAGGAGAGCCAGTGAATTCAGATTCCTGAACTTTGATCTTGTCTTCACTCCTTCTGAAGTGCTTCCAATAATTTTCTCTTTAGGGTGATGTGACTTGTATCTCCAATCAGTTCTGTGAATGGGTACAGCATCTGTCTGAGACTCAACATATGTCTGAAAAGGTTCAGTAACAGTAGGCACTTCAGACAACTACTCATCTTTCAAGTTGTTGTTGTCATTTAGCTCCATTCCTGCAAAATCATCCTCTAGATCTGATAGTTCCCTATCAGTCTCTTTCTTGTCATTGAATTTAACATGGATTGATTCTTCTACAACTAGAGTTCTAGAGTTATAAACTCTGTAAGCCTTAGATGTTTCAGAATAACCTATGAAAAATCCTTTGTCAGATTTTACATCAAACTTTCCAAGATCATCCTTTGTGTTAAGTATAAAACACTCACAGCCAAAGGGATGAAAGTAAGATATGTTGGGTTTTCTTCCTTTCCAAAATTCATAAGGAGTTCTTTTAAGAATTGGTCTTACCAATATTCTGTTTTGAAGGTAGCAAGCTGTGTTAATAGCTCCTGCCCATAAGGATCTTGGTAGATTGCATGAGTTGAGCATGGTTCTTCCCATCTCTTGCAGACTTCTGTTCTTTCTCTCAACAACCCCATTTTGTTGAGGTGTTCTAGCCACAGAGAAATTGTGTGAGATACCATTCTCATCACAGAACATTTCAAAGTTTGCATTTTCAAACTCTCCACCATGATCACTTCTGATGACAGATATACAGAATCCTTTTTCATTCTGTACCTTCTTACAGAATATTGTGAAATTCTTAAAAGTTTCATCCTTGCTTCTAAGGAATATAACCCATGTGTATCTAGAATAGTCATCAACAATGACCAAACCATATTTCTTACCACTAATGCTTTCTGTTCTAATAGGACCAAACAAGTCAATATGCAATAGTTCTAGAGGTCTGCTAGTAGAAACAACATATTTACTCTTAAATGAGTGTCTTGTTTGTTTCCCTTTCAGACAGCTTTCACATAAAATGTCAGATTTGTATGAAAGCTTGGGTGAGCCTTTAACCAGATTGTATTTTGCTAATCTTGAGATTAATCTCAAGCTGGCATGCCCAAGTCTTTGATGCCAAATCTGTTTTTCATCTTCAATAGAAATAAAACATTTAACATTTTGACTTGCTAGTTCCTCTAGATCAATTTTGTACACATTGCTGTGCCTTTTAGCAGTAAAAAGGATTTGATCAGAAGAGTCTTTGACTATACAGCCTTCCTTAGTGAAAGAGACCACATATCCACTGTCACATAATTGACTTATGCTCAGTAGGTTGTGTTGAAGTCCTTCCACTAGGAGAACATTTTTAATAAGGGATAAAGGTGACATACCTACAGTCCCTATTCCTGTGATCTTCCCTTGCTGGTTTCCACCAAAGGTGACCACACCTCCATTTCTTGGTCTAAGGTTTTGGAACAAAGACCTTTCTCCTGTCATGTGTCGCGAGCATCCACTGTCCAGGTACCATTTGTGGTGTCTCTTTTGTCCTGTTAAACACATCTGCAACAGGAATAATCAAGTTTTTAGGTACCCATATTCTTTTGGGTCCTCTTTTGTTAGACCTGGGTGTTGGTCTCTTTTTGTGTTTACACTGAGTCACATTGTGTCCAGCTTTTCCACAGTGAGAACACCCAGTAACCTTTCCCTTGCCTTTTTCAACATTAAAAATATGAGGTTCAGGCATGTTATGATCCCAAAAGCCTAAGCCACTTTTGTCAATGGAATGTCTTTGATCACCAAGTAATCTGTTCAAATTATTAGTTCCTTTGACAAACTTAGCTAAGTCTTTTGTCAGTTGCTCAACTTTCTTCTGAAGTTTTATATTTTCTTCAGACACATGTTGAGAACTACTGATTTCAGACACAAGGATCTTTTCCTTGAGCATAATATTTTCTATTTCAAGGGCTTCATATTTATTACACATTTCTGTGTGAGCCTTGGATAGATTCTTATACTCTTGAAATAGTTCCTTGGAGCTTTTCATCAGATCATCATACATTTCTTGAAGGGTTAAAGGAAATACCTCTTCTTTAGAGCTGTCTGATGATGGCAGACTGGCCATAAGACATAAGTTGGCCTCTTCTGAAGTATCTTCTTCTTCTTCAGAAGTAGATTCATCAAGGTCTTCCCATGTTGCCATTAGTCCCTTCTTCTTTTTGAAGAACTTCTTCTTTTTGAATGTGTTTTTCTTCAACTTAGGACACTCAGCCTTCATGTGACCTGGTTGTTTGCATTCAAAACAAATAATTTTGTCATTTTGAAAATCTTTACCTGTCTTACCTCCTTTAGAAGTTGAAGGTTGATTCCTTCTGAACTTTCCTCTGTTTTGGAGCATTCTTTTGATCTTCCTACTTAAAAGAGCAAGATCATCATCTCTTGAGCTATCTTCAGAATCCTCATCTGTTTCTGAAGTTTCCTCAGCTTGCATAGCCTTCATCTTGCCATGCCTAGACTGACTGGTCTTGGAGTTTAGAGCCAGAGATTTCTTCTTGTTGTCATCTTCTCCAAGCTCAAGCTCATGAACCTTGAGAGATCCCAGAAGTTCCTCCATTCTAAGAGAGTTTAAGTCTCTTGCCTCTTGAATGGCAGTAACTTTGGGTCTCCAGGTCTTAGGCAAGCTTCTTAGAATCTTTCTGTTATTATCTCCAGATTCATAAGTTCTGCCCAAGGACCTGAGTCCATTTGTAATGGTCTAAAACCTCCCAAACATCTGATCAATGGTTTCTGTTTCTTCCATTTTGAACATCTCATATTGATGTATGAGCATACTAATCTTGGATTGCTTGACAGTTTCAGTCCCTTCATGGGCTGCTGCAAGAGTATCCCAGATTTCCTTGGCAGATGTACAATCATGCACCTTCTCATATTCTGATTTGTTCAATGAGCATATCAGATAGAGTTTGGCTTTGGCATTCATCTGAACTCTAGCCTTCTGCTCCAAGGTCCAATCAGCCTTAGGTATAGGCACATTGTTTTGCATGGGCACATAGTCTCCATCAGTAACTACATCCCAGACATCGATGTTGTTGCTTTCAATGAACAGCTTCATACGATCTCTCGAGTAGTGATAGTATACTCCATTGAATGCCGGGGGTCTTGTGATAGATGCACCCTCAGAGATGTATTGCCTGTTGTTGTTTGCAGCTTCCATCTGGATCTTTTAGTCCTCAACACTTGTTAGGTGCTCAACCCTGAGTTAAGCTCTGATACCAACTGTAGAAACACAGGGAAACACTAGAAGGGGGGTTGAATAGTGTTTCTTTATATTTTTAAAAGCTTTTTGAAAACAACGAGTTACAAACAGTTTCAGACAGATTTATGGGGGCTGTCTGAAGTTTTTGGATGGCTCCTGAAAATATATTTTAAAAGGTTTCTTTGCTTTTAAAATATTTAGAATAGCTTTTCAACACCCTTGATATTAATATAAACGAATTGACAAGAGATAAGGGATAGAAAACTTAGCCAAGGATTTATCTTGGTTCACTCACTAACACTATGAGCTACCTCCAGTCCCAATGCCAACAAGCACTTGGATTTTCTCTTAATCTTTCACAAAGATTACAAGTATTCTTTTACAGTCAAGCCTCTTCAGGCTCTACAACCAAGTATTGTTTTACAGACAAGCCTCTCCAGGCTCTACAACCAAGTATTGTTTTACAGACAAGCCTCTCCAGGCTCAAACAGAGATTACAATGAAAAAGAGTTTAAGCTTTTAAACTACACAAGTTTGAAGCTCAAACCTATTACAATGTACAGCTAAAAACTGAGGTATACTCAGGATATGAAAATACAAAGTGTACAAAGAATTTTATCAGAGTGATTTTCTTGAAGAAAAAAAATTGCAGCGTTTTGATTTTCTTTTCTATATGTTCTCCTCTTTCGATTAGATGATGGTCTTCATAAGGGGTATTTATACCCAGACTTTAATCTGTTGAAAAACCACCGTTTAGAGATAGCATTAAATGCTATACAATCCGTTGTGAGACATACTTCTGAGCATCCTGACATTTCTGACACAGTACAAGGTTGCATCTGCCAAAAGGTTGCTTCAGGAATTGCTGCGTTGCTGCGTTTGCAAAGATTTCCTCAGTGGTGTATGAAATTCAAATGCACCAGGAAAGGCCTCTGTGTTTGTTGCCATAAATGTGTTCCAAAACGTACGAGCAGCAGAGACTCAGAAAAGTCTTCACGCAAGGTTTCGGCAAAGATGCCACGTCATTACTAAAGCTTCAGACGGCTTCCAATCTTCAGACGGGTTCCAGTCTTCAGACGGGCTTGGCTCTTCAGACAGCTTCAACACTTAAGACAGGTTGACCACTTCAGAAGGCCTATTTCCCTCAGATGACTTGAAGCACTTCTTAAAGACCTATAAAGCGTATTGTGGCTTGCTGAAATCACAGACAAATAATTAAACACTTAAGAGTATCTGTGAAAATAAATAATGTAAATTTTTTAATCATTAAAACTTGGAAATATTGCTGTCTTAAAACATCATAAAATCTCTTATGATATTTTTGAGACTCAACACTTTCTTGCCAAATTTTGAACAATTAGCATCCAAGGATGGTCTTGAAGTACTCTTAGCAGCAAGAGCGATATGAGAATCGGTAAGAGAAGGAATAAAAGCTCCAACCTCTCTTTGCTTTTGATCTTGAACAATAAGAGAAAACACCTTATTGATAGGAGGAATAGGCTCCATAAGAAGCAATTATCCACGGATGTGAGAAAAAGATTCATTCAAGCCCACTAAAAAGGTTATGACATATTCAGTTTGACAGTGATCAAGAAGAGGACAAAGAGCACCACATGTGCAACCACATAAAGGTTTATATGCTTCAAGTTCCTCCCAAACTAATTTTAATTTGGTGAAATACTGACTTACAGAATCAGTGCCTTGAACAAGACTCATCAAATCCTTGTGAAGCTGGTAAATCCGAGGATCGTTCTTTTGCTGAAAGCGATCTTTCAAATCTTTCCAAATTTCTGAAGCTGATGAAGAATACATGATACTAGTGACAATTTCTTTGGAGACTAAGTTATGCAGCAAAGAAATGACGACATTGATGCATCAAATCCAATCATTAAGTTGGGGATCATCGCTTGCTGGTCGAGCAATTGAACCATCAACGAAACCAAGTTTGTTCTTGACAGAAAGAGAAACGATCATATCACGATTCCATGTGTTGTAATTGGAACCGGTAAGAGGTTGAGAAACCAAAACAAGTCCAGGACCATCGGAGTGATGGAGGAAAAATGGATTATAAGGATCTTCCATGGTGAAAAAAGGAAGAAGGAGAAGAGGAATCAAAGTGTTGGAGAAATTACTTATGATACCATATTAGACCAAAGAGAACATGAGTTGAGAATAGAGATTTCTCATTATGAAAATGAATGAACCAACTGAAGAGTATAAATACAAGAGAAGCAACTAACTAACTCTAACCAGCTGAACAATAACTAACTAACTGAGATCTTAACAGAGAACTGGAGCTATATTTTAATATTAAGTTGTTATATTTGAGCCATTGGATGTGATGAATGGTTGATATTCATGCGGAGCGGGAGACAAGCTGGAGAGACAAAGTTCCAGAGAGGATCTCGACTAATTTTTCCTCCTTCCCCTTCCTCACGGTGCATCATTCCTCCCTCCACTTTTCCTCCTTCTCTAACTCTTCCGCGTCGTCATTCGGTAAGTTCTTCTCTTCCCTTTTTTTTGTTATTACTGAAAATTAGATTTCGGCTGTGTTTGGATTGGCGTCCAGCTTGCTTGAATGTGCGTAAGTGTGTGTTGAACGCGAGTTGAAGTTTCGGAGCTTTGTTTGGATTGGCGTTGCTCACGCGAGTTTTGTGGAAAACGTGAGTCTATATAGATGCAATAATTTGAAGCTTTTGCGTTACAACATACGTGAGTATGAGGGGCACGTTTTTTCATTTTCATTTTTATCCTCCGACTCTTTTTCCAGTTGATACCTATCAACTCTTTGAAGCTTTCTTTCAACGTACGCACCAGCTCTTTCAAGCTAGTTTCTCTCAATAATGACTTTATTTTGCAGAAAGTTGTCTGATGAGGGAGGCACGCACCACTGGACAATGGGGCCGCGACTGAGCGTTTATCCGCAGAGTTGTTGCAGCTGAGCTTCGCGCGATGAGGGAGAGTTGTTGCAGCTGATCCGCAAACATGAGAAAGTTGTTGTGTCTCCTTTTCTCTAATAGATGCCTCACTCAATTTGGGTATTGGTTAGTGATAGATAGATGATATATTGGTAAATTATATATTCCAGGTGGGGCTCTAGCTTTTAGGAATTGAAAGGAAAGAGGAGATTTTGGTCAAGTCCCATGCCTAAATTGAATGACAAGCAAAAAGCATAATAATAAAATAAAAGTATTGAGGGTTGGGTTTAGGTTAAATAAAATTAAGAAGTCAGAATAGAAGAGGTTATATGGAATTGCACGAGAGAATGAGGTTGAGTGAGATTGAAAGGGTTGGGTTTTTTAGTATTAAAATCAATTGTATTCTTTATTTTAACAAAATGGAAATATGTATCATTAATAAAGGCATGTCATTTTTATTAATTATATCTACAAACGTGATTTATAAAATATTATCCAAACAATATTCACTTTCTTAAACTCACGTTTACAACAAATTATCTAAACATAAAATCACATTTATACAAACTCAACTTCACGTCAAATCACGTTCAATAAACCACGTTCATCTAAACTCAAGTTTGCAAAAGCTGATCCAAATACACAGAAAGTTTACTAGAAATTGGATTTCTGATAGATAAATTCTCACTCAACCTCGCGCTTTCATATGTTTCTAATATGTTGTTCTCTTGTAGACCATAGTTTCAATATCATGGTGATAGAAGCAAATCCCACTTGGCATGCATAATCTTATTAGCTAAATAGTTTAATTTTTTTTTATGTGTTTGGAAATTACAAAGAAAAGGCTAGAAGCCTAAGGCCTAGACTCGGCCCAATTGTGGCAAACCCTAATAAATAGTCTTAGAAACACTCCCTATTCCATCATCCAATAGAGGCATTAGGACACAGCTTGGAGGAGAACAAAACTCTCTGTAACCAAACCCTTCTTCGAGCGCAGCTTTGGCAAGGCAATTAGTAAGACGATTAGCTTCACGAAGGATGTGCGGCCACTACACAGTTGCAAAGTGCCTCATTGTCTCCTTTATCTGCTCAATCAAGGTTGAGCAAAGGTGAGTACCAAAGCATCTCTCATTTACCAGCTTGATTGCTAATGTAGAATTTGATTCTAAAATAATGTATTGTAATCTTTTCCTCTTTGCTAGTCGAGCTCCTCTCAACAAGCCCCAGAATTCCGCTTCCAGAATACTACCACAGTTAATGTGAGCACCAAAACCAGTGATGAAAGAGTCGCGAGCGTCCCTAATAACACCACCGCAAGCATCTCGACCAGTTGTAGCTGAGAAAGCCTCGTTAGTGTTGACCTTGAAACAGATACTAGGAGGAGAGATCATCCGAGGAGGTACTGAACTCTTCCTTGCTTACTGATAATAGCTTGTTGATTTGTATAAATAGCTACTATCGTTGCCTGATATTGTTGTTGTATTTGATTGTAAATTTCCTGAATAGAGCTTCTAAAATTATTAAAAACAATATTGTTTCTATGTTGTCATATATTGTCCAAAGCTATCCCAAAAATTAGGGCACGATGCATAGTCTGGTCCTGATGATTGGAAGCTTTTAAGTTTCCCAGTAGCCATTTATGTAGATTTTGACATTGAAAAAATTGTTGATTGTTGCCTTCAGGTAACAATTTTCCCTATAACACAGTAATCTCAGGGCAATCTCGAAAGAGATGCAGAGAATACTCTGCTTTTGTCTTGCATAGAACACATAGATCATATGTAGATAAATTCCTTTTCTTCCTTTGGACGTTTGTTAGAATAACATAAGAAGCTATTTTACATATCAAATCTTAATCCTCTGAGGGCCCTGCCACCTCCAAATTTTATCAAAAAGAGGATTCTTTAACCCTTTAGGAACATCGGTAAGATACTCGTAAGCTGACTTTATTGTAAACCACCCCTATGAATTACCTTCCCATGCTAAAATGTCTTTGCTATTTGTAGTAATAGGAGGTTCCTATTGCATAATTTTAATGCAAATATCTCGAGGAAGTAGTGATGGGTTTCTGGCAAGCGAACCAAAAATCCAGTAGTATAATAGTAAAAAGAGTTATCGTATCCACAGGGAACGGTCAATTCGCGTATACTCGTGATCTATTTATCAAGGGAAAACAACGGGTTTATAAGAATATTTTTGTACGGAAATTGTAAATTGTACATTAATAATCAATGAAAATAGAAAGGAAGAGTTAGAGACACTTTACTTGGATTAGGATTGAACTTCATATCATCACACCCTTCGTGCATGTAAAAACTATCTATTATTTTAGGTTTACTCTATAATACCGTAGACAAACTATATTGCTAAGACCCCGAGTTACCAGCAGCCTCACCACTCAAAGGTAATTCATGCGAGCTCTCCCAAGCGACAGACTTACCCTCGACTTATTTTGCTTTCTTTATTCCGTTTGTAAAGGAACTCATTGATAAACCAAGCCTAATCCTGTAGACGCACCTTCATTAGAGTACTCACACTACCCATCACTCATTAGGATACGACCATGTGTCGTTCACCTGGAATTACTATCAAGTAACCTTTGCCATCGATACACAGGCCTAATCTTGTGAACGCCCTTCGCTAGAGTACTGTCACTACCCATCGCTCATTAGTAACGCTCATGTGTCGGTTTTCTGATATCGAGTCCTCTTATTCAATCAGAGTTTGGGTTTCCTATGTCTAGGCTCCCCCATCCTCAATCCTAGTTGAAACTAGCCTATAACTCCGGCGCAAGCGCGAAAGTCAGGGATTAAGCACAGAATAAGATTATCAATATTATAGACAGAGAGCTCAGGAAATAATAATATAGAGTTTACATACACTTGGGGATAGAATCAATTACATTCAATCCTAATGGAGAGTTAACTACACATGGTAGCCATACAAACCACCGAAGATGTTGTCACCCTCTTCAATCCTTGTGAAGCGCTCCTCCTCTCCTACTCTAAAATTAGAACTGGTGCATTATCACTGAAATATCACTGAATTACAATAATCATGCACACTTGATCTGGTGCAAGAGTTTCATATTTATAGGCTAAGGAAAGACAAGGAAAATTGGGGAGAAATCTATCTAAAAATGGCAACAAGGCAAGAATCAGTGTGATCTGCGCTTCACCCTGCGCTACAGCGCAGGATGCAGCGCAGGATGCAGCGCAGGTTCTAGAGGGATGCGCTTCACCCTGCGTTGTAGCGCAGGTTGAAGCGCAGGATGCGTCCTGCAGCTTCAAACTCTCTCTTTTTAATTTAATCTCTCCCCGAGACTGGTTTTGGCTGATTTGTCTCCTTGTTTCCTTTTTCTTTATGAAATCTTGTATTTATTGAGCATCTTTGATTTATTTGGGAAGGTTGTCTACAAAATCCTTGTTTGATTGGCAGTGATATCTTCATTAATTGCTTCAAATAATCTTCAAATCTTTATTAAATGTTTTCAATCAAACTTCAAATCTTGCAGATATCTCCCTCATTTAATGCTATCTTGTCTTCAAATCAAATCCTTGCAATATCCTGCAAAAATCAGCAATATTTCCATCAAAATAGCATCAAATTCAAATCTAAGATTAATAAATACAATTTATCTAATTTTTACTAAAAAGGGATTAAACTGGGGCAAAATTACCATTTTATCCTTGATAAGTGAACTAAAAAGTGCTCGAATTTATCCTATAATTTTCACTTATCAAAATACCCCCCAACTTAATTTCTTGCTTGTCCTCAAGCAAGAGACCTCTTGCAATCAAAAATCAATTCTATCCCCTAAATAACTAAAAAAAAATCAAAAACAAATTCAAGGAACTATTCATCAACTCCTTGCTAAGTAGCAGTCACTTCCCAAACATAAGAAAAACTCAGGATCAAGGGATGTTACCAATCATCAATCAGAATAGAATACAAACATCAATCAAACTTCTCAAAAATAGCAATTAAAGCAGTAAGTGATAAACCAAGGAAATCTCTCATTCTCACGGGTAAATGTTTCCCTCAATCTTTTTCACCACTGTTGAACAACTAGGATTGATAGTTGTTTCCAATATCTGAACCTGCAAGCAGTTAATATGGATCAAAAGGTCTTTCCTTGGTTGTAATGAGGCTGGGCTATCAAGAAATCATGGTTTTTCTAGATATGCAAGGAACACTTTGAATAGAGAGCATTTTGTGATTGTGCTTAGGACTTCTCTCCATTCACCTGGTCATTCTTGAATTATCTCCCTTTTTCAGCTTGGCCTCTTTGTTTGAAGAAATACTCCCCCCAACTTATTCAATATCCACACTTTTGTGCAGATTTTTTTTTATCCTAAACAATAACATAGAGAACTTATTTATGAGGGAGTACTCTTCTTTTTGATTTCTTGTGCCTGCTCTTTGAATCTCTTTGACCTTTCAATTCATCAACCTCTTGTCCCATTTTGTTGTGGTGCACCTTGCTCTCTATCCCAAGTGTTAAGGGACATGATATAATCATTGAATATGGCTAGGGTGCATCAAAGGAAATATTCAAGGCTCAAATGGGCAATCAATAAATGGAAACATTTAATCAAGGTTGGCTATTTGGCACTGAGCAAAGTATTATAATCACAAAATATGCCTTTATCACTTCCATATCTTCCACTATCAAGACAAAATTCAGAAACTCAAGCAATAATAGTTGACAAGCAGCTGTGAAAAGCTCTCAATTTCAGTGTTTGGGCTCTCAGCTCACCGGTTATTGGCTAAAATTCCTTGATAAAGCACTTACCGGTTTTAATTAACTATCCTGATAGGTTTTCCTGAGAAGTATCCTAATCTTAACTGATTATGGAATTAATCACAAAACCCTATCATCTTTCCTAATCTGGTTAGTTAAACTACTTATTTACAGAAATTTTTGAAAAAGTTGCCTTAAATCCTAATTAACTAAAAAAAGATCCTAATTAACTAAAAAAAATTGCTATAAAATAATAGAAAATAAAAGAAAAACTAAAAGAAAGAAAACACCAATTTGTTTTTTAAAATCTATAAAATAATAGAAAGTAAAATAAAAACTAAAAGAAAGAAAACACCAGTATCAATCTTCATCCTCTGTATCCTGTAAGTCTTTGTCCTGCTGCTCCACCTGCCCCTGGATGAATAGGCCTGTCCCCAGGCCACTGCAAGAATATCTGGAATTCTTCAAACGGTATGCCTAAGTATGGGTCTAGTAACTTCTGATTGGTTTGAGTTCAATTATTCTTTATACTTTGCAGCAGTCTGTGCACTTTTGATTCTCATGGGATCATATTCTTTGATCCTCTTCACAATGCCTTCTCCTCGTGAGCTAAAGCCACGGGAAAGACCAACAATTTAATTCTAACATCTGAAAAGTCAAACAACACATTCAATTCAAGAATGCCTTATTGCAAATATCAATTCATGAAGAACATGGAAGCCTATCATTAACCAATTTGCATGCATAATTCAAAGAATTAATATTTTCACCACAAAAGTTCAGTGTACATGGTAATGACTTCCTAAAAACAAAACATACTCATTTGTTTTGCAAGCATTCAATCAATCCATGGAAAGTGAAAGTTCAAGATTTTTGAAAGAAACAGAGCATAACACTTTCAAATTTAATAACTCACAAAACAAAGGGCATTTCAATTCAGCAAATTGTTCTTCATGTTCCACACAGCCAAAACCACATTCAAGATAGCAATAATCAATAATATTCACAATCCTAAGGTTTCTACCCTAAAGTGCAAATCATAAAAATAGAGTAAATGAAGATTTCAATTGGTAAAAATTAAAGAAAACATACTTGAAAGTTTCAAAATTGATGGAAGTTTGTGAGTGGAAAGAGTGAAAAGAAGAGCTTAGGAAGTAGAGAAACAGTACATGAGAAAATAGAAGATTTTTAAAATTTCGTACTGCTGCGCTACAAGGCAGGTGAAGCGCAGAAGACAGTGACTAAAATTGCATTCCTGCGCTTTACCTGCGCTACAGCGCAGGTGAAGCGCAGAAAACATAATGCAATTTTCAGTCACGTTTTCTGTTTCTTCCTATTATTTAAAATTTTAATTTCCACAAACTTATTTCAATCAATTTTGAAAATTTCCTAAATCCTAAAAAAAATGAAAAATCCTAATTAACAACAAGAAAATAAAACAAAACTAAAATTAGTTAAAAACTTAAAAATCTCTGGGTTGCCTCCCAAGAAGCGCTTGTTTAACGTCTGATAGCTCGACGCATGTTCTCTCAAGGTGGCTGAAACTGAAATATTTTGATGAGCTTGTGTGTTGCACCCTTCCTTTCTCTGGCACGTAAACCTCCCCATAATCTTGCCTTGGAGCAACCTGTAGTGTGAACTGACTTTGACCATTTGGGCTTCTTCCTGGAATTAGACCACGCTTTTGACTCCCTTGGCTTGACTCTTCTTTTCTTTATTATCTTGCTCTCATGTGCATGAGTCTTCTTTTCCTGAAGCTTAGATGATTCACAGTTGATTGCTCTCAATTTCTTTGCTTCGCAGGGGTCTTTGATATGGAACACACCTGACCACTTGATCTTCACTCTGGCTCTAGGCTCTGAATTTGATTCTAGCATGACTTTTCTTCTCTTTGCCTTGTCCTGGTCAGTGTGATCGCAAGCCTTTCTTTTGTGAGGTCTAGAAGGTTTATCACTTGCACCATGCCTGTCTTGATCTTCCTTTGGAGGACTGGTTGGATAAGGCAAGGTCTTTGGTCTTGGTGCCACTTCCCTTCCTTCCTCGGGCTTTGATTCTCCATCTCTCTGTTCACCTCTTTTTCTCATTTTCTTGATCTTTTTCATCATGAACACCCTCATATGTGTTTTTCTCTTTCTCCTTTTCACAGTCAGTCTCTTCTTCAAGCACCATATTTTCTGTTTCATCCTCTCCATCTTCTTCTACTACTTCTGTTGCACCTTCTTCTTTTTCTTTTTCTTCTTCATAAGCCAGATTGTCATTGATTTCCTCCCCTATCAGCTGAACAATGTCATCGCACTAAAGTTGATATTTTAATCACAAGAAGGGGGGTTGAATTGTGATTACTTTAAAATTCTGCAAATAATTTCTAATGCCTTTTCTGCTCAAGAGTTACTTGGCTTAGTATTAGAAGGTAGACTTTCAAAGAATGGATTATTAATATTATATGCAATATGTAGAAGATAGGATTCCTTTTTGGAATCTTGATTGGTAACACTTACTTAGGTATTAAGTAGTTTTAAAATGCTTTTATGCACATGAAATTAAAGAGTTAAAGGAAGAGAAGAATACACACAGTCTTTTATACTGGTTCACCTCTTCCAACCTGAGGCTACGTCCAGTCCCTACACCAAGTAGGATTTCTTACTCAAATAACCAAGTTACAATCTTCTTGGGTACACACTACCACTAGTATTCCTTTTCACAAGCCTCTTCAGGCTTCAACAACACTCAAATAACTCACTTTTCAAGCTTTTCTTACTGCAGCACCTTCTGCAGAAGAAACTACTTGACAGCAAGCTGCAGAATACCTTCTACAGAAGCTGGTATCACTTCAGCTCACACCTGAGCTACTAAACCTCTCAAATCAACTTCTCACAAACTGTCTCAAGAGGATACAGCACCTCCTTGAGAGATTATAATAAGTGGAGAAGAATATAGAAGATTACAAGGCTCAAAATGAAGGAGATTAAGCACAACAGAATTATAGAAATGAGCCTGCTCTCTCTTACACACTTTTAGGATCAGAAACAATTAATTTAAGAGAGAGAAATTGTTCCAGAAGATATGGACTGTATAGCAGATAAGTATAGCTTCTTTCTGTTAAAGTGAATCTTCCTTCTAATACATCTCTGCATTTTATTAGCTTCTTCTGGATAACTTTCTTTCCTTCTTCTTGATGTATTAGGTTATATCTCAGTTTTCATAAGCTATGTCCTTCTTCTGGAGTTTCCCTGTTTCTTTTCTGTCAAGCACTTGAATGAAATAATTAGTTCTATCTTAAATCAGAATTATAGCAAGTGAATTTTGGTGAGTTGTCATTATTAAAACCACTTGGGAGGATTCTTGGACCTTACAATCTCCCCCGTTTTGATGATGACAACTTCTCAAAATTTAGCTTGTATGATTCTGATTTTAGTCATAAAAACAGAGAGGCTCCCCCTTAATTTTAGCTGTTATAAAATGAGATAATGCTCCGCCTCAATTTTTAACTTGTTTCTGCAATAATTCTAATTCTCATAACTTTAATTAGCATATAATGATCAAGAAGATGATTTGCATTCAGCAGCCAAAATATATCATTAGTACATGATCAAAGATGAAATTTAAGTACTGCAGAAGATACACAAACAGAATTTACTACAGCCTAAATAACAGCCTAAATTTTACTACTTCTCCCCCTTTGTCATCAATCAAAAAAACAAAAGAAGGACCAAGCTACTTAAGACAAGAGGAGAAGCAGAATCATCATCTCTCATTTGCAGGAAGGAGAGGAATGGTCAGAAGATGATGAAGTTGAAGGCTGCAAGATGTTCTGAGGTGGCTGAAAGGGAGTGAATGACATCTGAGGAGCCTGAGGAGCAATGATAGGGAGCACAAAGTTGTTAAACCAAAACTGATGTTGTGTAAATCTCTCTATCATCTCATTGACAGAATTTTGCAAGGTATTGACATTTGAGAAGAGCTTCTTGATGTCAGCTTTGATTTTCCTCACTTGTCTTTCAGTGGAGGAGGAAGAAGGAATCTCAGATGGTTCTGCAGACTCTTTTGCAGCTTCATTAACCTTCTCAGAATTTGGAGGAGAAGGAATGTGTTTCTTTTCAGTGCTAAGCTGCTGGAGATAAGTCTCCAAAGAAGAGAGAGTTGCAGAAATATTAGGTAGAGTATCCCTAATAGGTGCAGAAGGAGGAAGACCAGTGTCTAGAATAGGAGAAGCAAGAAATTGATTAACCATTTATGTGCCAAGAGTTCCTACAGAAGGAACAGATTGTGCTTCACCTTAGGTTCTTCATCTTCATCTGTCAGATGAAGTTCTTCAGTTTTAGCAGGAGATGAAGCATGATGGGTTTCTTCTGCAACATCCTCATCCATTGGCACATTGTGTGAGGGGGACTGGGCTTGAGGTAGGACTGTGTCATGAGAAGAGCTATCAGGATAGCTTGTAGCAAGCATTGCTAAGGTGTTAGCAGCAATTCCTTCTGCAGAATTAATCCATGTGCCTTCCATGGTCGTTTCTTCTGCAGAAGTATCCTTGGCCTCAGTCATAGAGACATTATCTCTTTCTTCAGAAGGAGCCTGCAGCTGGGATGCTGTGTCTTCTCCACCACCTACAGGAGAGATTGGCTCAACTTCTTCATGAGAAAAGGGGCTAGGAGGGGGTATTTCTGAATTTTCTTCAGAGGAAACAGTTTTCTGGATTTTGCTAGTCTCTTCTTCTGTGATGATCCCTTTTCTTTTTCTGGAGAAGGTTTGAAGAATTTCCTTCTTCTTTAACTTGGTTCTTGATTCACTGGGAGGTTCACTTGGCACCTCATCCCTCATTGTCACTTGAGAAGAATTGAGAGAGATCAATCTTCCCAATTTTCATTTTCCTTATATTGCTCCTGTCAAACTGTGTGTAAGTATCAAGACTTTCTTCATCCTCAAGAGGGACTTGATGGTATCTAAAAATTCTTGTAAGGATCATACCATAAGGGAGGCTTGCATAGCTCCTTTGAGGATTGGCAGAGGAGATCATACTTCTTAACAGAAGGTAGGAAAGGGATAAGGGTGTACCAGTCAGAAGATGATACAGAACCAGAAGATCCTGGTCTGTGACTCTCTCAAATGTTCCAGCT
Source organism: Sesbania bispinosa (assembly GCA_026901365.1). Classification (NCBI taxonomy): domain Eukaryota; kingdom Viridiplantae; phylum Streptophyta; class Magnoliopsida; order Fabales; family Fabaceae; genus Sesbania; species Sesbania bispinosa. The sequence goes on from QLOH01001048.1 coordinate 89,304, forward strand.
CTTAGGAGGATGGAATAGCAGCAGACTTTGTGAAACAGTCTGCATATGGGAATCAACTTGCTTGATTGGAAAGAGGAATCTGGTTGGCTAAGAATTTTCCTGATGACATCTTGCTTGGTTATGCCTGCAGCAGCATACCAGTTGTCATCATACAACTGATTATCACAGTGAGGAATGCCAAGGATTCTTCTAGAATACTAGGGGTTAGAACTATTGTTGATCCTTTTAGCTCAACCACTAGTGAATCTCCATCACTTCTATAGTTGCTTGCTAAGGCATAAAAGGCTTTGATGAGCCTTGGATAGATCGGTTCTCTTATCAGAAGAAAGCTTCCCCAACCCTGCTTCTGGAGGAAGTGGCCAACATCCCATCCTTCCCTTCTGATTTCTCTCAGCAGAAATATTCTTCCAGGAATGATGCTTTTTTCCTTCCCACTTCTCATTAAACTTTTCCAGCATTCCTTCTTCAGGGAATAAATCTTTGTTGGCATCTTCTGTAGCTTCAGAAGGATCACTTTCTTCTGAGCTTTCTTCTTGTATGACATTGAAATCCTATTCTTTGCTACTTGTAGCTTGAGAGCTTGGGTTTGGCTGAGAGGGAGGTGAGGGTGGAGGAGAGTCGATTCCAATAGGATCATCTGGGTCATTTCCAGTAGTTGGAAAGTTAGCTTTGTTCCTTTCAGATCTTCTGACCCTTAGAATAGGAATATTGGAGTCACTGCTCTTTGATGAGGAGGATGGTTGTTTGGAATCAGTGCCCGCTGGTTTTGGTGGAAGTTCAATGGACAGGGGCTGAACTCCAAGGGGTTCTTCAAAGGGAATGATTTCCCTGTGAGCTGTTTCAGAAGCTTCTTGAATGCTAGGGGAACTTTCAGCAACATTCTGAGAGGAGGGACCCTTCTTGATGGCAACAACTTTGATTCTCATTTTTCTATGTGAAGAATGGGTGAGAGTTCAGAAAACAGAGCACGAATGTTCCTAGAGTTTTCTTTGAGAAGGTTTTGGAATTTTTGAGAGGAATGATAGAAGGTAAGTGAGTTTAACAGTTAAGCATTGTTCCTATATAGCTTCTACTAGCCGTTTGGGACAAAGAGGTTTGAAGAGAAAGAATGGGTGGAAGCAGGAGAGAGACGCGCGCAGTTTTTAAGGAACGACAGTTTTGCTTCCAACGGTCAGAATTTTAATTGCAGTTTTTGTGCAATTCTGAATTCATTTTATGATAAGAGACAAAGGCTTACTTTTACATTCTTTTTGTATCAAGTAAGCTGGCTCATGATGCTCCCCCAAGAGTTTGACCTTTCTCTAATAACAATTTTTTAATCAATTTTTGTTAGAATATTGTGTCATGATAAGGATCTTTCCTAGTACCTTGGATGTATACAGCTTAGCCTGAAAGACAAGGACAAAATTGCTTTTCTGATTTTCTTTAGAGGCTTGCAGCAAAAGCATTCTTCTTATATTAGAAGAGAAGTTTTTCATTCTGCAGATTTTCTGTAGAAGATGTATTCTTCATTTCTTGCTCTAAAATAGAAGATGACAAGTAATTGTCATCATTTTAAGGTTAGAGAGCCCTTCTCTTATTTAAGAAGAAGAGATTTGATGGACTGCAGTTTTCTGCAGAAGATATTTTCCTTCTTTTGAATAGAAGGTGTGGCTAAGACATCTTCTGGTTGCAGAAGATGAATTTCTGAAATGATAGACATGCATATATTTTCTTCTATACCATAATTACTCATTTAATTTGCACATATTCATCATATTCCTAATAAATATAAATATATCTTCTACAAGTGGTTTTGTAAGGATATCAGCAATTTGGAATTTTGTTTCAATGAATTTCAACTCAATTTCATTCTTCTGAACATGATCCCTTATGAAATGATGTTTTATGTCAATGTGTTTGGATCTTGAATGTTGAATTGGATTCTTGGACAGATTTATTGCACTAGTATTGTCACAGAAAATAGGAATTTTGGTGTACCTTAGGCAATAGTCTTCCATTTGATGTTGTATCCATAATATTTGTGAGCAGCAACTTGCAGTTGAAATGTACTCAGCTTCTGCAGTGGACAAGGCTATTGTAGGTTGCTTCTTGCATGACCAGGATATTAAGGATTGCCCTAGAAATTGACATCCGCCACTTGTACTTTTTCTATCTAGTCTATCTCCAGCATAGTCAGCATCACAGTATCCTGTGAGATCAAAACTTGAACCTTTCTTGTACCATAGTCCAAGATTAGTAGTTCCAACAAGATATCTAAAAATTCTTTTTACAACTGCAACATGAGATTCTTTTGGAGAAGATTGAAATCTAGCACAGAGTCCTACTGAAAACAATATATATGGTCTACTAGCTGTAAGATAAAGCAATGAACCTATCATGCCTCTATATTCTTTTTCAGAAACAGATTTACCATCTTTGTCTAAGTCCAAATTTGTAGAAGGATGCATGGGAGTACCCATGAATTTTGAACCTTCCATCTTGTATATTCTGAGAAGATCCTTGATGTATTTTTCTTGATAAATGAAGATTCCATCATCTTTTTGTTTTATTTGTAAGCCAAGAAAGAATTTTAGTTCTCCCATGAGACTCATTTCAAATTCTCCTTTCATTAGCTTTGAGAATTCTTCACACATTTTATTATTAGTGGATCCAAAGATGATATCATCTACATAGATTTGTACTATTAAAAGATCTTTCTTATAGATTTTTCTAAGTAATGTAGTATCAATTTTTCCTCTAGTGAAATTGTTCTTAAGAAGAAAGTTGCTTAGCCTTTCATACCAGGCTCTTGGAGCTTGTTTTAGACCATATAGGGCTTTTGTCAGTTTGAAAACATGATCAGGATGCTTATGATTTTCAAACCAGGAGGTTGATGTACATAAACTTCCTCATTTATGAAACCATTTAGAAATGCACTTTCACATCCATTTGATATAATTTAAAGCTTTTAAATGCAGCAAATGCAAGAAGAATTCTAATAACTTCTAATCTAGCTACCGGTGCAAAAGTTTCATCAAAATCAATACCTTCTTGTTGGTTATATCCTTGAGCCACTAGTTTTGCCTTGTTTCTGATTACATTACCTTCTTCATCCATTTTATTTCTGAAGACCCATTTTGTGCCAATTATTGAATGATCTTCTGGAGGAGGTACTAGAGTCCATACTTCATTCTTTTCAAATTGATCAAGCTATTCTTTCATAGCTTTGATCCATGATTCTTCTTCAAGAGCCTCATTTACATTTTTTGGCTCAATTTGAGATATGAAGGCTGAGCTATTTTCATTTCTTAATTGTCCTCTGGTTTTACTCCTTCTGCAGTGTTTCCTATGATTTGATCATGTGGATGATCAGTGATGTGCTTCCAACTTCTAGGAAGATCTTGTCTCTGGACATCAACATCTTCTGCAGAAGGTTCTGCAAGATCTTTACTACTGGAGCATCTTCTGGAGAACTATTGTTTTCAGAAGATACCTTTTGTACTGGATCAGTCTCATCATCTGAGTCCTTTCTATAATTTTCTTGAGAAGAAGGGTTAGCATCATTAAATACACATGCATGCTTTCTTCTATAGTCTGATTCTTAATAATATATACTCTATATGCTTTTGAAGTAGTTGAGTAGCCAAGAAATATACCCTTTTTCTGATTTGGCATCAAACTTCTCAAGATTTTCTTTGTTCTTTAATATGTAGCATTCACATCCAAATATATGAAAATATGAGATGTTTGGTTTTCTTCCTTTCCATATTTCATATGGAGTTTTATTAAGGATGCTTCTGATGGAAACCCTGTTAAGTATATAGCATGAAGTGGATACAACTTCAGCCCAAAAATATTTTTAATCCCACTATCACTTAACATGGTTCTAGCCATTTCTTGGAGGGTTCTGTTTTTTCTTTCTACAACTCCATTTTGTTGAGGAGTTCTAGACAAGAAAAGTTGTGTGAAATTCCATTTTCATTAAAGAAGTTTTTGAAAGAATAATTTTCAAATTCACCTCCATGATCACTTCTTACAGATGCAATCATTTGGCCACTTTCATTTGAATCTTCTTGAGAAAGATTTGAAAGCATCAAAAGATTCATCCTTAGTAGTAAGGAATAAACCCATGTGTATCTAGAGTAATCATCTACTATAACAAGGCCATATTTTTTACTTCCTAAGCTAGGTGTTTTGTAGGCCCAAATAGATCAATATGTAGTAGTTCTAAAATCCTTTTGTGGTAATTACATTCTTGGGGTGGAAACTTGATTTAGTGTGTTTGCCTTTAACACATGCTTCACAAACTTTATCTTTTTCAAATTTAATTTGGTAAACCTCTGACTAAATCTAGCTTAGATAATTTGGAGATAGCTTTCATATTTAGATGGCCAATTTTTCTATGGCCAAGTCCATTTGTCATTTCAAAAGAAGCAAAACATGTTTGATCAGATAATTCTTCTAAATAGATACTGTATAGTTTTTTGCTTCTAATTCCTGAGAATAAGACCTTTTAGTAGATGATTCTCTAATTTCACAAAATGTAGGTTGGAACATAACTTCATAGCCACTGTCACATAGTTGACTTATGCTAAGAAGATTATGTTTTAACCCTTTAACATAATATAACATTATTAATTGAGTAGAATTTTTCATACCTATCTTTCCAATACCTTTGATTTGAGCTTTGTTGTTGTCTCCAAAAGTGACTGTTCCACCTTTCATTTGTGTAGTTGGATGAATTTGCTTCTGTCTCCAGTCATATGTCTTGAGCATTCCACTGTCCAAGATCCATAGCTCTTTCTTCTCGAGTTTATTTACTGGTTTCCTACAACAGAAGATAGTAAAGCTTTAGGTACCCAAATCTTCTTGGGTCCTGAGTGGTTAGATACCTTTCTTCTAAAGCTCCTTTTCTTTGTAATAGTTTTGGTGATTATGTCCAAATTTGTTACACCAAGAACCATTTGGAGGTTTCCTTTTGGCAGGAATGAATACAGTTTTGTGATTTTTTGTGAATTGATCCTGGTTGTATCCCAATCCTCTTTTATCAGAAACTTCCCTTCCATTTCCTATTAGTTTATTCAAGGTGTGAGTGCTATTTACAAATCTACTTAAATCATTTTGTAGTTCATCTATTTTCTTTTGCAGAAGATGATTTCCTTCTGCAGTATTGCAGATTTTCATCTTCTGCAGATCTGTTACTAATATTTTTAACTTGTTCTGATAATTTAAATGAGACTGTTGAAGATATTGATTTGTTTTAAATTATCCTATTGTTGTCTTCTTTAAGTTTTTCATTCTCTCTTTAGTTTTGACTAGTGTTCCTTAAGAAGAGCACATTTTTGTGCAAGAGTGTGTGAATTCAGATAATAGGTTTTCAAAAGCATCTTCTAATTCTTTATATGCAGTAGGATTATTAGGTTATTACCTCATCATCTTCCTCATCTTCTCCAGCCATGAAACACAGATCTGCAATTTCACTTTCTGATTCTTCTGATGAGCTTTCTGAGTCATCCCAGGTTGCCATCATTGCTTCTCTTCTGGAATCCTTTTGGTTCTTTTAGCTGAGGACATTCTGCTTTGATATGTCCAGGTTTGTTACACACTCATAGCAGATGATTGGTCCTTTGAAGTTCTCCCCTTTTGATCCATCTTCTTGAAATTGAGGAACTTCTTTCCTCTTCCTTTTCTTCTTATCAATCTTTGGATTCTTTGGATATGAAAGCTAGCTCATCATCATTTTCTGATGATGAAATTTCTTCAACTGCCTATCTTCTGTAGAGGCAAAGTTTCCTTTCTTTGTACTTGCTTTAAGGGCAATGGATTGTCTTTTCTTGGTAGTTCATCCATAAGTTCTTGCTCATGAACTTTAAGGAACCAAGGAGTTCATCTAGCTTGAGCACAACCAGGTCTTTTGCTTCCTGTATGGCTGTTACTTTGGTCTCCATATTTTTGGAAGACTTCTGAGAATTTTCTAACTTGTTCTTGATTAGAATAACTCTTACCAAGAGATTTAAGATCATTGATAATGATTGTAAATCTGCTGAACAGTTCATCTATGCTCTCATGTTCAATCATGTTAAACATTTCATACTGATGAATCAAAATGTTTATTTTTATTCCTTAACTTGATCAGTTCCTTCATGTGCTATTTTAAAGTATCCCATATTTCTTTGGCAGTGGAACATCCAACTACTTTTTCATATTCTCCTCTACTTAATGCACAAAGAAGAAAGAATTTTAGCTTTAGAGTTCAGAAGATACCTTTGCTTATCTTCTGGTGACCATTCTTCTCTGGATTTAGGTTTTGGATCTTCTTCCAAAACTCAGATGCTCCTTCTCTAGAAGGAGTTAGGGATTTTGGTTCTTTTATCATAGGAACATAATTTCCATTTTCTATGATATCCCAAAGATCAATGTCTTGAGATTCTAGAAATAGCTTCATTCTATCTTTCCAGTAGTAGTAGTCTTTTCCATTGAAAGTTGGTGGTCTGTTTGTAGAAGATCCTTCTGGAATGAACATTGGCAGCTCCATGGTTGTGCCATTTTCCCTTAATCTTTTCCTCTCTCACTGTTAAGTGGTTCAACCCTAGAGGCAAGCTCTGATACCAATTGAAGTTGATATTTTAATCATAAGAAGGGGGTTGAATTGTGATTACTTTTAAATTCTACAAATAACTTCTAATACCTTTTTCTGCTCAAGTGTTATCTTGGCTTAGTATTAGAAGGTAGACTTTCAAAGAATGGATTATTAGTATTATATGCAATATGTAGAAGATAGGATTCCTTTGTTGGAATCGTGATTGTTACACTTACTTGGTAATTAAGTAGTTTAAAATGCTTTTATGCACATGAAATTAAAGAGTTAGGGAAGAGAAGAATACACACAGTCTTTTATATTGGTTCACCTTTCCAACCTGAGGCTATCGTCCAGTCCCTAACACCAAGTAGGATGTCTTACTCAATAACCAAGTTACAATCTTCTTGGGCAGCACACTACCACTAGTATTCCTTTTCACTAGCCTCTTCAGGCATCACAAACAACTCAAATAACTCATTTTTCAAGCTTTTCTTACTGCAAGCATGAAAAGCACCTTCTGCAGAAGAAACTACTTGACAGCAAGCTGCAGAATACCTTCTGCAGAAGCTGGTATCACTTCAGCTCACACCTGAGCTACTAAACCTCTCAAATCAACTTCTCACAAACTATCTCAAGAGGATACAACACCTCCTTGAGAGATTATAAACAAGTGGAGAAGAATATAGAAGATTACAAGGCTCAAAATGAAGGAGATTAAGCACAACAGAACTAAAGAAATGAGCCTGCTTTCTCTTACACACTCTTAGGATCAGAAACTAAATTAATTTAAGAGAGAGAAATTGTTCCAAAAGATATGGATTGTATAGCATATAAGTGATAGCTTCTTCTGGAGAGAGCTGTGTGTCAAAATGTGGGAGAGCACCTCTTTTTATAGGGGAGGGAGCAACTAGCCGTTGGAGAGTGCTTGTGCCTCCAGCTAAGTTTATTGAACTGTCTTTGTCAAGTTACAAACTGTCCCTAGCTGTGTACAACTGTCTTTAGTTGTCTGGTCGAATCTTCTGGAGCCTTTCTTCTGCAGAAATTCAACTTAGCTTTTCTGCAGAATTTTCTTTTGTGATCATCCTCAACTACTTCAAGATCTTCATTCAGTTATTTTGAAGGTGTTTAGCTGGCTGTAATCTCAGAACGTGAGAATAGTTGGGTTTACTGCATTCTGCTTCTTCTGGAGGGAATCCTGACAGTATTCCTTTTCTGTTTTGTATTCCTGCTTCTTCTGCAGAATGTTTAACTTGATTCTTTCTTTCTGTTAAAGTGAATCTTCCTTCTAATACATCTCTACATTTTATTAGCTTCTTCTGGATAACGTTCTTCCTTCTTCTTGATGTATTAGGTTATATCTCAGTTTTCATAAGCTAGGTCCTCTTCTGGAGTTTCCCTGTTTCTTTTCTATCAAGCACTTGAATGAAATAAATTAGTTCTATCTTAAATCAGAATTATAGCAAGTGAATTTTGGTGAGTTGTCATTATTAAAACCACTTGGGAGGATTCTTGGGACCTTACAACGCACTGCGCTTCGGGTTGGGTAATGCATTTGCTGAAGATTGCTTGTTCCAACAGTTGATCATATTTTTTATCTCCTCTAGTACGAGGTCAGCGGATAGTCCTTCTCTTTCACAATACAGCTGAAATTGTATAAATCCATCCACTTGTCTTCAATAAAATCGTCACTGTCTGAATGTCTTGCTGATGATTTGTTCTGACTGTTGGTTGGCTCCTATTTCTTTTAATTGCTCCAACAAGGTGTCAATGTTTCTTCTTGCTTCTCTTCCTCTCTTCCTTCTGAAGTCTTACCTCCTTTGTTCTGCTAGTTGCGCTATCAAAGCAATCATTTTTTTTCTTCTTGCTTCTTCTCTCTCCTGCTGAAATTGTATATTGTATCTATTGAGTTCTTCCAAAACTCATAATATTTTGAGTGAATTTGCTGCTGTTGAAAAAGAAGGTTGCACGTGGAGTGAAACATCATCTTGGTGTCTCTCCCAAAATTCTGGTTCTGGAAACTTCCCTAATCCTGTGAAAAGTTGTTAGAATAATTATTGAAATTAGAGAAGTTACCTTGAATCGGGTGCATGAGAGGAGTAACTTGTTCTTGCCACCTAACATAATCTCCAAGGGTTCCTTCTTGGTTGATTTGCCATTCATAAGCCATTTAACATTACTTCACTTGGGGTGTAGAAAGAGATGTTGAGATTGTCTCCTTGAGCTTGTCCCTTCTTCTTCTTGGGTGATCAGAGAGTGTTGAAATTGTCTCCTTGAGCTCTGCCCCTTTTTATGTTACCTATCTTCTCAAGAGAAATAATCAAGAAGCTCAAACAAAGAGAAGAACAAAATAACAAAAAATAATTATATATTTTAATTAATATTAAATATTTTTTTAAATAATAATAATAATTTCAAATAATAAAAAAAATATAAAATAATAATAATAATTTTTTTATAAAAAGAAAATAATTAAAATAAAATAATTAAAAATAAAATATTTTTGTTTTCTTCTCGACTTCTCTCTCGTCTCCTTCTCTTGTTTCTACTTCTGTTCTTCCTTGATGTCCTTTTTGTTTCTGGATCAAATTGTAGTTGATGTGAGACACATGGCTTCTCAAAAACATAAACAAGAAACTTTGAAAAAGGTAAGTGTGGAAGAAAGTTAAATAATAATAGAAAAACTATAAATTTCCTAAATAATAAAAAGTCCTAAAATAATAAGAATAATAAATAAAAGAAATCCTAAGATAATTAGACAGCCAAGGTCTACACGAATTGGAACCGTTCCCCGACAACGGCGCCAAAAATACTTGATGGGTTTCTGGCAAGCGAACCAAAAATCCAGTAGTATAATAGTAAGAAGAGTTATCGTATCCATAGGGAACGGTCAATTCGCGTATACTCATGATCTATTTATCAAGGGAAAACAACGGGTTTATAAGAATATTGTTGTATGGAAATTGTAAACTATAAATTAATAATCATGAAAATAGAAAGGAAGAGTTAGAGACACTTTACTTGGATTAGGATTGAACTTCATATCATCACACCCTTCGTGCATGTAAAAACTATCTATTATTTTAGGTTTACTCTATAATACCGTAGACAAACTATATTGCTAAGATCCCGAGTTACCAGCAGCCTCACCACTCAAAGGTAATCCATGCGGGCTCTCTCAAGCGACACTTACCCTCGGCTTATTTTGCTTTCTTAATTCCGTTTGTAAAGGAACTCATTGATAAACCAAGCCTAATCCTATAGACGCACCTTCATTAGAGTACTCACACTACCCATCACTCATTAGGATACGACCATGTGTCGTTCACCTGGAATTACTATCAACTAACCTTTGCTATCGATACATAGGCCTAATCTTGTGAACACCCTTCGCTAGAGTACTATCACTACCACATCGCTCATTAGTAACGCTCATGTGTCGGTTTTCTGATATCGAGTCCTCTTATTCAATCAGAGTTTGGGTTTCCTATGTCTAGGCTCCCCCATCCTCAATCCTAGTCGAAAACTAGCCTATAACTCTGGCGCAAGCGCGGAAGTCAGGGATTAAGCACAGAATAAGATTACCAATATTATAGACAGAGAGCTCAGGAAATAATAATATAGAGTTTACATACACTTGGGGATAGAATCAATTACATTCAATCCTAATGGAGAGTTAACTACACATGGTAGCCATACAAACCACCGAAGATGTTGTCACCATCTTCAATCCTTGTGAAGCGCTCCTCCTCTCCTACTCTAAATTAGAACTGGTGCATGATCACTGAAATATCACTGAATTACAATAATCGTGCACACCTGATCTGGTGGAAGAGGTTCCTATTTATAAGCTAAGGAAAGACAAGGAAAATTGGGGAGAAATCTATCTAAAAACGGCAACAGGGCAAGAATCAGCGTGATCTGCGCTTCACCCTGCGCTACAACGCAGGATGCAGCGCAGGTTCCAGAGGGATGCGCTTCAACCTGCGCTGTAGCGCAGGTTGAAGCGCAGGATGCGTCCTGCAGCTTCAAACTTTCTCTTTTTAATTTGGTCTCTCCCCGAGACTGGTTTTGGCTGATTTGTCTTTCCTTGTTTCCCAATTCTTGATGAAATCTTGTATTTATTGAGCATATTTGATTTATTTGGGAAGGTTGTCTGCAGAATCCTTGTTTGATTGGCAGTGATATCTTCATTAATTGCTTCAAATAATCTTCAAATCTTTATTAAATGTCTTCAATCAAACTTCAAATCTTGCAGATATCTCCCTCATTTAATGCTATCTTTCCTTCAAATCAAATCCTTGCAATCTTTGCAAAAATCAGCAATATTTCCATCAAAGTAGCGTCAAATTCAAATCAAAGATTAATCAATACAATTTATCTAATTTTTACTAAAAAGGGATTAAACTGGGGCAAAATTACCATTTTATCCTTGATAAGTGAACTAAAAGTTCTCTAATTTATCCTATAATTTTCACTTATCAAGTGATGCTGAAAAGATTAATATCCCAGTCTCCAGAAACCTTAAAAAACTGAGTTAAAAGCATATCTAAATTAACTTCTTCTGGAGGAGAGCTAATGTAGATAATTAGACTATCCAATCATGGTATCCATCTGTCTAACCAAAATCTGATTCCTTCTTCATTCCTAATTCTCCAAACATAGTTAGAAATTAGATTATTCCAATTGGCGCAAACACCTTTCCATAAATTGGAATCACCCACTTTACATTTAACTGTAGGAATGATAGATTCCCCACACCCATACTTAGCCTTTAGTACTTGAACCCATAATTCATTGGGCTGGTTGATCAAGTCCCAGCCAATCTTCATTATGTAAGCATTATTAACATCTCTTGCTCTACGGAGTCCCAACCCTCCAGCCAGTTTTGGGCTACAAATTTTTTCCCAATTAACTAGATGAATCTTCCTCTTTTGTTCTCTCCCCATAAGAAATTCCTACAATTTCTGTCCAACTCTTCACATGTAGATGCTGGCAAATATGTAGTTTGCATTAAATAAGTAGGCATAGCATTTAGAACCTATTGTGATAGAGTGAGTCTGCCAGCAAAGGAAAGATCTTTGTCGTCCAAGCATTCAAACTATGCTTAGTTTTATGTAGTGAAAAGAGCTTCTAGTAATTTTTGAATGATGAATAGGAACTCTCAGATATTTTCCTAAATCATTTGTTCTATGATAACCCAAAGTGCTTGGAATTTCTTCCTTCTCCTGCATACAAACATTGGGTGAGAAATAGATTCTAGTCTTATCTTTACTTACCTTTTGTCCAGAGCTTTCACAAAAAACATCCAGGACAATTTGTATTATTTCTACAGCTCCATAGAGGCCTCGACAAATATGATGAGATCATCTGCAAAGGCAAGATGGGATATTCTGGATCCCTTCCTTCCTATCTTAATGGATAGTATTTGTACTCCACTGCAAGGTTGATCAATTAAAACATTCTTTCTATACATAAAACAAAAATATAAGGAGATAAAGGATCCCCTTGCCTAATAACCCTAGATGGACCAAAAGGATTTAAAGCTTCACTATTTACTAGAACTCTCATTGTAGGAGTAGAAATACATGACCAAATTACAAAAATTAAATTTTCAGGTAACCCAATATCAATCAAGGTATCTTTCACAAAATCCCAATTCAACTATCATATGCCTTTTCTAAATCAATTTTAATGGCCATCCATCCTTTTACCCTTCTTCCTTTTCATAGAATTAATAATTTCCTGAGTAATGATGATGTTATCCCTGCTTTGTCTCCCTGGTATGAAACTACATCGATGTGGTCCTATAAGATGACAAATAATATGTCTAAGCTTGAGTGCAATCAATTTAGTAAATATTTTATAGAAACATTATAGAGACTAATTGGCCTATATTGTTTGAGATTAATGGCAGTATCAATTTTAGGAATTAAAGTGATCAAAGTATCATTAATAGAAGCAACATTTGATGGAGAAATCCAAACCTGTTTAACAAACTCACAGATAGTAGGTCGAACAGTATTCCAATGACTTTGGTAGAATATTGCCTGAAACCCATCCATTCCAGGAGCTTTAAAGCCCTTCATAGAAAATACAACCTGTCTGATTTCCTCATCAGTAATTGGTTGAGATAATCTATTCACTTCTTCATCTGTCAGATCAGGGAAACTATTTCTCAAAGGAAAATTAACATGGTTTCCCTCATCTTTAAACAGTTACTATAAAACTCTATACATAAATTTTCAAATAGCCTCCTGGTTCAGATATCCATACACCTTCTTCATTCTGTAGAGCTCTCAATTCTATTTTTCTTTCTTCTAGCCACTGTAATTCCATGAAAATATTTAAAATTTTATCCCCCAAATTGGATTTTTTACATCTAGACTCTGAAACCAAGAAGTTCTTCTTGTGCAGCAGACTTCTTCATACTCTATCCATAACTTCTTGTAAAGATTATTTAAACTATGATTAAAAGAGATGTTTAAACTTCTATTAATCCCATCCATTCGTCTAAGGAGTCCTTTTTTCTTCTGAAAATGTTACAAAGACTTCTTTATGCCATTCTTAAGCTTCCCTATAAATCACGCACAGTTATTGGCCAATCTTCAGCATTGTTCCAGTTCTCATGTACAAAATCTGAAAAATTGGTTGAGACAACCAGAAGCAAGAAATCTGAAAGGTCTACATTTTTGTTAGTATGTTCTTGTTCTGGAATTTGATCATTATAGGGCAATGATTCAGATTTAAAGAAGGTAAATGTAAAACATTTGCATTTTGGAATCTAACCCTCCACTCCATATTCATTAAGACCTATCAAGCCTTTCAAAACAAATTACCCCTTTTCCATTAAAAGGAGAGCCAAACAAAACCCCCTCTATAAGGCTGCAATCAGTTATCATCTCATTAAACACCCTTGCATACCTCAAACACTAGGATTCAAACTGCCCTCTTTTCTCTCAGTTAAATTACTGATACAATTAAAAACACCTCCCAATAGTTTCAAGGACCAGAGATAGTATTGGAATCCCAAAGAATATTTCTATTAATAGGTTGAGGGCTTGCATAAACAATGTAATAAACCAAGGATCAGCATGCCATACTTACAGAGAGATGAATAAATTGAGAGCTGAAAGATAAGATATTAACTGACCACCAAGAATTATCCAAAGCATTATTATCCCCCTTTCCTGCCTGTCTGAGTCCACGATATGATAAGAATCAAAACCAAACTTTTTAACCTGTTGCATAGCTTTAACTCCACGTGCATGACTTCCAAGAGGAAAACAAGAATTAACCTTGTACAAACTTGCGAATATCTTTAACAAGAGTAGCAAAACGTTTTGAATAGAATGCCTCTACAATTCCAAACCAGATAATTCATCATTGATATTGGGATTGGGATTGTAGTCTGAATTCCTTACATAGAACTGCTAGCTTCTGAAATAGATTCGGAATTTTTCTTCCATTAATAACCAGATCGTGAACAGTTTCAATCCTTATCAGGTGGTTTAGGATCATTCAAAATAACCTGAGTATCATTTTTGCCTCCACACCTTGAGTGTGAACCATCTGACTCATTCCTAGTTTCATTCTCGAACAAGGCTGCCAGATATTTCTTCTTAAGATCCATAGGACTATCTTTAGAAACCATTTCTCTATAATGCGCATAAGGAGAAGATGATCTAATTCCTTCTTCATTTGTCCTGATTGGAATTGTTTTCTGTAAAATTTGGAGAACTTTTCGTTGTTGTAACCAAAACACTTTTTTCATCTTTATTTTCCTGAATCAGTGTTGAAGAAACTTCTTTTTTCCCTTTAATGTTCTCACCACTTTTTAGATGTACCTACTATATGTTTCTTTGTTGTCCGTCTCTTGATTTGAAACTTTCTGGGAATTTTTCCAAACACTTGGATCCCTAATTATGCGTGTTACTTTGGGGGCATAGCTCTCAGTTGAGATGATGACACTGAAATATTGTCTTTTTTCTGCTATGTTATTTTCCAAGCACAGTAAAACGTGAACCACTTTCTGATTATTAACTGGTGGGACTGATTTTCTGGTTGCATTTTTCTCCCCTTTCTTTCTTGCTTATAGTTTCACTAACATCCAGGACATACAACCTTGTTTCTTTTGCAATATTGTTATCTGCAATTGCTTGTTGAGTTTTTCCTTTTTGAAGTACCGTTGTTTAAATTCTCTTGAGAAGAAAATTTCAGCATTAGTGGCCTTAGTTATGCCCTCTTCTTGAATTGGGTTCTTCTTGACCCCGGCTAGTCCAGAAAAATTATGATTCATGCTTCCAAATCTGTGCAAAATTCTGCTTTGTGACCATGTTTACCATAGTTAAAAACATATTTAATGAAGTCCCTCATACTCTATCCGTAAACAACTCCCACAACCTCAATTTCAAGAATCAATCTTTTGGTAAGATATAATCTCAACACAAATCCTTGCAAATCTACCTCTTGAATGAATTGATTTCAATCTGTCCACCGTTATGCATGGTCCCATAGAATATGCCCACTCTATGTAGAAAACTAAAATTATATAATTCAATAGGTAAGTTAGGAATCCTTACCCAAACTGCCACTTTTCTGACATTTCTGCTTCTTCTAGAAATAGAGGTCTCCACCTTTGAACAATTAGATAATGGTCCATCACCATCCAAGGTCCATAAAAAAGAACATGGAGATAATCCTCTTTTTCTGAAAAATAAACTAGATGATATTCCTGGGACATGTCGATAAATTTAATTGGATTCTTGCAAGCCCAGATTCTTCTGAGTCTATTTTCAAGAAAGTGCTTATTAACCCGTTTACCATGCACTTTAACAACTAGTGTATTGATCCAAGGAGAACACCAACTATTGTATTCTTCTTCTGAAATTGGCACCACTAGTCTTAGTGGATTTTTATAAATTTGCTCCTCATCAGAGGTTACCTCCTCCATTCTTTGCATTTCTTCTTCAATAGTTTCTCATAAGGTAGTTCAGATTCATCAACCTCAAACAATGGTTTAGATTGGATACCGATTTGTTGTAGGAGAGATTCCATGTATGAAACTGATTGGTTTCCTTTAAGGGCTTCCTCCACACTGATGCTTTTTTCTGTTGTAATCTTTACCTTTTTTGTACTTCGATTAAATATCTCTTCCTCAGTGCTTTTTGCTTTTTTCTGCTGCAGGATCCATGGTGCGATGGTGCAATCAGAATTCTTGAGATTCAGAATTCTTGAGAATCTTGGAGAAGATCGGTCACTGCTTAGAGTTCAGAGGTATTTAGCTAAATAGTTTAAATTGTGTCTAATCACGAGTGAATGAAAATACCAAATTGACTTGGACATTTGAAGCACAACATAGAAGTATTTATAAAATTTTGAGTTGACTAGCAGAAATTGAATTTTCGATACACTTTTAAAAAAATTGTGTATTGGAAATTATTTTTTTTATATAATTACAAAATTTTCTTGCACCTAATTGAAATTACAATCGTTTACTTGGCTTTTTGACCGTACTAGTACGGTTTTTTTAAAAAAATTACCCAAAAAAATGTTGTTTAAAAACTATTTACCAGGGTGGTGTAGTTTTGGACACTAATTAGGAGAGGCGCTAACTTAGTTTGCGCTTCTTGAAACGCTAACTGGGTTGCGCCACCTGCAATGTTGAAAATGCAAAGGAGGAGCTAACTGAGTTAGCGCCTCTTAAGGAGCTAACCCAGTTAGCGCCTCCCTTACATTTCATCATTGCAAATGGCGCTAACTCTTTTAGCGCCTTCAAGAAGCAATTTTAATATAACATATTTATTAAATAAAATATAAAATTGATATTATATTTTAAAATTCTTTTATGTAATGTAATTTATATTTACTTAATTATACTACGTAATGTCAAATAATTTTAATAATTTAATTTAAAACGTTAATTATAAGTGAAACTAAATTTGCAATAAAATTAGTAGGTAATAATATATTTTTATAGATTGGGGTAATGGATACAAGTTAATTATTTGGGGGGAAAGGGGAGAGAATGCAATGACGACGTCGGTTCCTAGCATCTCGAGGTGGGTTTCTCTTGGTTCTAGCTCGTCTCCTTGACCTTCTTCCATTATAGTTTCAGATGCACTAGCTTCCTCGGCAAATGCTTCATTCAAGTTAAATCCAAGGCCTGGTGGTTCAGGTTGTTTGGAGAGCTGCCTTGGTAAATGAACCGCCAGATGCTGGTGACATGATGGGAGCATCTTGCCACTGATCAATCCAACGTGTGGGTGTTGGATGTGTTATATGTTTGGGTATACACCGGTGGGGTAACATTACCGGAGGTGAGGGCATATAACAATCCCCCGTTGTAAATGGAGGGGGATTAAATAATTTGGAGAAGGCATATGTGGAGGCGAAGGCTGAGATGGGTAATAATATGAAGAAACAAGTTGAAAAGGATCTACCGGAGGCACATAATACATCCCCGGCTCGGGTTGTGGTGCCGGTGGCATCGTGAGTTGTTCATGTTGCACTCGTCTGCGACGGCGATGTAGTCCCCTTCCTTCCACCCGTCCTGCAGGGATGTCCGTGGTTACTTGAGGTTCTGGTGCAGGCTGAGATGTTCTGGAGCAGATACTGCAGGTGATGTTACTCTATCTATTTCACGGCAGATCTGTAAGCAATGACTAATTTCTGAGCGCATGTTTGCAAGGAGAATGAACTTTCCCCTTCTGATGTGCAGGTGTAGTACATGCGCTCCAAGTTATCAGCCTATGTAAAAAAAATTGAAAGTTAGTCTCCAAATGTGTCATTATAATCCTTAGTATGAAGTAATAAAAATATTAAAAGAGAAGGATACCATGTTCCCAGTCTTTGCACATGCTCGGGTAATCCAACGTCTGGTGTGTCTTTTGTACCACACCATATACTGAGAATTGGATGGGAGGTGGAATTGGCCTTGACACAGATCGTTGGTCCAAATATAATTTAGCCTCTCATCCCATTGGGACACTATATGGCATGTTTGACACGCCAATTCTCAGCAGTCTTTCCCTTTAAAGTCAGATCATGCAATTGATCTGGTTGGGATGGAGGGCGTGGGATGTGTTGCACCATGCCAAACTGGCGCATACAGCGATCTGGCTGATGCCACTCAACAATGTGAAAGCAGATTAGTGGCACAACTGCTCTCCATATATTGTGTCCCTCCAAGCAATACGGCGGCAGCTGAGCTACAATAACAACTGTGTAAGGGACCCACACAATCTGCACACAATGTAAATAAGTTAGTAATCAATATTGTATAATATTGAATAAAATATAGAAGTAAAAAAATACTAACATCGGTATTCTCCATCCTATCAAACACGCCTCGAGATGCTAGTGCATCTGAAAACTATAATGGAAGAAGGTCAAGGAGACGAGCTAGAACCAAGAAGAAACCCACCTCGAGATGCTAGGAACCGACGTCGTCATTGCATCTCTTTCCCCCCAAATAATTAACTTGTATCCATTACCCAATCATATAAAATATATTATTACCTACTAATTTTGTTGCAAATTTTAGTTTCACTTATAATTAATGTTTTAATTAATTATTAAAATTAATTTGACATTACGTATATAATTAAGTAAATATAAATTACATTACATAAAAGAATTTATAAAATATAAATCAATTTTATATTTTATTAATAAATATGTTATATTAAAATTGCTTCTTGAAGGCGCTAAAAGAGTTAGCGCCATTTGCAATAAGTAGGTAATAATATATTTTATCCGTCTCTAATTTTGTGGGTAAATAAATTTTTTTAGTGGTGACATTATGAATTGCTTTTGATCATCTAGATAAAAGATTTTTATAGAGACACTAAAGCATAAAAGAGCCATAAAATGTTTATATTGTTTTTTTTTCATTACTTTCATATTCATACATATTTTTATCAAGCAACAAAAATAAGCGTAGAAAAGAATTGCTCTCAGTAATAAAGAATACTTATTGTTAATATAAAAAAGTAATAAAAATAAAGTTCACAAAAAAACAATAAAAATAAAGTGCATACATGCATTATCGAAAATAGTAAAATAAGGACCATACACAAAAATGGGTCCCTATATCACCACGCTTTACACGAGAACAATCAGGTAAAATATATTGTAATATTAAATTAATGGGTCAACTTCTAGTTCTCCGAAAAAAAAAAAGAAAAAAGGAATTTATGTCTAAAATAAGTGTTTGGGTTACCTGGTCCGGCCCGATCCATTGCGGGTAGTTGGTTTTATTGAAAATGGAATGGATTAAAAAGTCCATAAGTTATTTGGGTTTCTAAAGTAAGTGTTTGTGGGTAGCCAATTTTTTTTACGGGTATTGCAGGCTACCCGACCTTTTTTGCGGGTAGAAGATTTTATCGGGTTAAGACAAAACACCTTAGACTTAGCGCTACATTTTTTCAGGTTTTGGCGAGCCGGCTCGGTTGGGGCTAGCCCATTTTGTCTGTTCTATATATAGCATTGAAGTATCAACTTTGATTTTTACAGAAAGTTTGATAATTATAAGTCATTTTTTCTACATTTGAATTAACAGAAATTATCAACATCTTTCAATTGTTTTAGATTCATTTTATTTTATCTAATATCTCTCTATATCTATACAATTAACTAATTTTTAAGTGAGGAAATATATTTGTCCTTGAAACATTAAATACTACATCAACCGTAACCTACCACCACAAAAATAATTAATATCTAGCTATTTTCAAATATTTTTTTTAAGTGAATAAAAATTTAAAATGAGGGGATGGTGCTCTAGTCCAAGACAGGGAAAGCCTCGGGCTCTTTGAGCACTGCAACCTGTGAGATACGAGACCCTGTCTTGCTCCACTCGACCAACCCATTGGGGTTCCTATTTTTCAAATATTTAATATTTAACTCAATTTATTTCACATATTATTACTCTAAGAAATATTTGATTAAATCCTTTTCATATAATATATTTTTCACTTCAACTATCTACTTCACTGATTTAGTCTTAACGCAATCTCATTTATTATTCTCACCTTAATTATGAAACAATTACCGATGATACACTATGAAATAGCTGTGGGTTAGCTACAAAATCTGTAGTTCATTTCAATTGATAGTTAAATTATGTACTCAGTTACCTAACTACGAAATAGCTATTAATTAGCAACAAAAATTACCTAAGGATTAAATTTCCGTAGATAATTTATAGTTAATCCTAATAAAGTAGTAACTGGTTCATGGCTAATTATTGGTGCACATACATCACCTTTTATATATCATTAACCATCATCCATATGGTGACAAAAAAAGTGGTATTTAATTGTGCACAAAAAAAGTGGTATTTTTTTTTTTTAATTTACTTTCGAACTATCCGTGAGTAATAATTGGGTGTACATTTTAATCATTAATTTTGTGATCATTTTCATTTATATATACATATATTCAGTATATATACACAACCCATATATACAAGGAAGAGCAGCAGCAAGCAGAGCAGAGCAGACCTCTGAATCATAGAAACACCACAAAAAAACAACATGGCAATATTCCGATTGTGCTAGTTATACCATATCCAGCTCAAGGACATGTGAATCCCTTGATGAACTTCTCAAAAAAGCTGGTTGAGAATGGATGCAAAGTGATTTTGTGAACACAGATTTCAACCATAAGCGAGTGGTGAGTTCCATGGTGGAGACAGAAGATGATGATAGCATAAAGTTGGTGTCAATCCCAGATGGTTTAGGACCTGAGGATGACAGAAACGATTTTGCGAAACTAAGTGATACTATGCTAAACACCATGCCTGCTATGCTTGAGAAGCTCATTGAGGATTTGAATGGTAACAATAGAAGATCAGTTGCATAATTGCAGGATGTGGCCATGGGATGGGCTTTGGATGTTGGGGACTAAGTTGGGGAATCAATGGAGCTCTCTTCTGGTCTGCATCAGTAGCTTTGGCTTGTCTTGCTATACAGTGTCCCCCAGCTTATTGAAGAATGGGGTCATCAATTCTGATGGTAAGTATATACATATGAATATCATATTTCACTTTGGCTCTATTAATTACTCTATAAAACCCTATTGATTGATGAAGCATGCATAAATTTAAAAGTTTTAAAAGTTAGAAATTTAGTATAACTTTGAAAAATTTTGATAATTTTATGTTTTTTGAACAGATAAGATTTTAAACAAGGTTGATCCAATCTATTAAAATTACGAATGAAAAATGAGAATTTAAAAATTTTAAGTATAAAAAAGCGTACAAGGGGATTGATAGTAATATTTAAAAAATTTGAGGGACTAAATTTACTTAAAAAATTGTTGAGGAGGCCAAATTTCACATTAATTAAAGAAAAATGGATAAAAAGTGGAATTAAATCTAAATATAATAAACTGTATTCTGTTCGATCCAATATATCCCTGTTTTACTTTTCCAAACAATTGGGAATATATGAAAGCGAATTAGCGAATTAGCGAAAATCATTTTCTTTCTTTATTTCCAACATTAAAAATATTTAAATAATAAAATGATAGTTTTATTGATTGATACAAAAATATCATATGAAATCTTTCTTCTTTTAATTAATTATCTTTATGAAACTACATTCTTAGATATTGTTATTTTATGAAAATAGGAAATAAGTTAATTGAGGGAATGTGAAATATAAATCTATTTTAAAATAAAATAAACAAATTAAGAGACCATTTACTTTGAGAAAATGTTTTTATTTTCATTTTTCTATTTTTAGTTTAAATTACAAAAAATATTAATTTATTTTTTTCCATTTCATCTCTCAAAATTTTGGTACAGAAAATAGAAAATAACCAATACAAAATTTGTTTTACTATTTTTCATATAAAATTTTGATGACAAAGAATAAAATTAAAACAGTGTAAAATAATTAAATTGAAAATATTTTATAATTTAAACTAAAAAAAAATCTCAAAAATAAATGACACCTAATTTTGCGTGGACATTAATTCAATCGGTGCAATTTAGGTAACTTATTCAAGCTTAATTAATAACTAGTATTTAACTCGCATATTACGCAGATAAATGTATTTTTATTTAATTAAAATTAAAATTAAATAAATTAATATTTTCAAATTTAAGAATAAAATAATTTTTTAATTTTAAATTCTAATAGTATATTATATTTTACTATTAAGATTTAATTTACATTATCATTGATAATAAGATATACTAAAAAAGATTAAAAAATAAGATATGAATAAAGATTTATATATTGAAAAAAGATTGAAAGGATAATGATAGGATAAGTTTTAGATAATTTTTTAATTTTAAATTCTATTGTATATTATATTTTAATTAGATTTAATTTATATTATTATTTGATAATAAGATATAATAAAAAATTAAAAATTATAAATATAAGAATAAAGATTATTGCTTATCTAAAAATAAAGATTTATATATTGAAAAAAGATTGAAATAGAAAATAATAGGATTGGATTTTCAATCTACTAAATATCATTTATTAACATTAATTAAAGATTTAAATAGAATGAGAGATAAAATTAGCTAATCTAATTACTAATTGAGAGGAAGAATCTCACTTCCATAAATGTGAGTGAAATTCACCATCTAATGAGACAATGTGAGTGAGAAATAGTAAAAATCATTGAGATGAATTGGAGAATATCAAAGAATCTCACTCTCTAAGTCCAGGTCTTGGAATTATAATATAGATATAGTTGATAATTAATAAACCAAAAGGCCCTTCACTCGCTCCATTTTGACAGTTTAATTTTAAGAACTTCTCAGACAAATTCTTTTAAAAAAAAACATTCTCAAACAAATTAATTTAAAAAGTTACGATGGCTATATGTCAATAGTATAATATATAGTTTATAAGAGGTCTATGCATTTATTTTTGAGTTTAAATTAGTACGCACTGACAAGTGTAAAAGAGTTTTAGACACTGATGTTTAATTATGATTCTTCATTTATATAACATTTAAAAATATTAATTAGTAAAGTCAGCAAACTTACTATAAATCAAGAATTGTGATTAACCGTCTGTATAAAACTTTTTATAACAGTAATATTATTGAATAGGTTGTACGTGAGTCGATTGAATACATCAAACCATGATTTAAATGTGAAAAATAAAATTGGAAAGGGTATTGTCAATAGTATGCGTTGTACGTGGGTCGATTAAATACATCAACCATGATTTAAATGTGAAAATAATTAAGTTGGAAAGGGTATTGTCAATTAATCAGAGTCCTGTGGCTGTCCGAATTGACCCCATTTGGGGGGCTCGAGTTTTAGTGATAGTTTTTGGGAGATAGGGATGAGGACGAGATGGAATCACCCGAAACATAGTTGGGGATGGAGACAGATGAGGAAGCCCATGTTATTAATTAAGAAAATTATATTTAATTATACTTATATATATATATATATAATTTAAATACATGTGGTTAAAAAAAAAATAACTATTCATAATTAACAATTAAATATATTGAATTTAAACACAAAAACTTAGATAATTTTAATTCTATCCTTAATTTTCTATTTAGTATGGATTCAATCTTTATTTGAAAACATAAATTTTAATTACTTCATACTATTTTAATTTTTTTATCATAATTTTTTATAATAATTTATTCCCGTGAGGACCCGTGAATAAGGATATGGGAAAATGAGTATAGAGAAAAATATTATCCCAACATGGGGGATGGGGATGGAGATGAGGAGGTGAATGAGAGCAAGATGCGGGAAGGTACTCCCACTTGTCACTTTCTCATATCCCTAAGAGGTGGTCACTATATATCCTCAATCACATAGTGTGTGATAAAATATAGGTTGTGTGGGGATTTTTTCTATAAATTTATTGTGAATTTTTCATGGTTCACATTAAAACATATCCTATATATTATATATAGTGTCTCCCAATTACACTTTTATGGCAATCGACTGTGCAGTTACTTATTAAAAATATTTGGTATGGACATAGAAAGCATATAGAGAATTTTACCTACCAGACTAATTTTTATTAATTCAAAATTTCCCCTCATTTGGTGAACAATCTCTTAACCTCCACTCATGAAGACATACTGAGAGTGTGTTTGACTTGTCATTTCAGCTAACTAAAAGTTTAAAATAGTAGCTGAAACTATTTCAACAATGTTTGGGAAGGTAGCTTTTTGGTAGTTACAAGCTTTTCTTAAAAAGCTATTTGATGTAGCTTTTTTAAAAAAGCTCCAATTTTCAGCTACTAGCTGAAAATTAATTACATATTTAACCTTCAACCACCCCCACTCATCATTATTTAATAATTAATGTTGTCCTTAAATGTCATTTTACCATTTTTAACTAGTTTTACCAAACACATTCAATAACTTTGAGCTTTCAGTTAGCTTAAAGCTTTCCAGCGAACTTTTCAGCTTTTCATCTAGCTTTAAGCCTTTCAGCTAGTTTTTCAGCTAGTTTTACCAAACACACTCTTAATTACAAGTTTATCCCTCAACCACCCCACTTATAATTATTTAATAATTAATGATGTTCTTATATGTCATTTTACCATTTTCAGCTAGGTTTATCAAACACATTCAATAACTTTTCAGCTTTCAGCTAGTTTTTTAGCTACTCTTACCAAACACACTCTTGGATTAATAGTTGTTTGGTTTACATTTTTAATTTCCTATTTCTATTTTATGTTTACAGTTTTTAAAAATTTTACAAAGGAAAAACTGGAAATACTAGAACAGGCATTTCCAGTTTATCATTTATAAAATTTCAGAAGACATGAATCAAGAAATGGAATTAGGAAATGAAAATACAAATCAAACAACAGGCTGTAATATTGCTAAGCGAACACAATTTTAATGTCCACCATTACCCACATCGCTTCAGATTTTGGTTAGATGATATTTTTTTATTTAATTTATAATTAGATAAAATTGATTTTAAAATTAATAATTAAAATTGAGTTATGTATAAATTTTAGTATATATTTAATAAAAATGATTTGATTTCAATTCTATTATAATCAATTATTCCACCGTTTTACTTTTTCTTTTTCAAACAAACCCATTATCTATTTTACAAGACTGTATATATTTTGTTTTAGAAAATATTATTTAGAATTATATTAGATAGGCAGGATGAATTAACGCACTTATAAAACTTTTAATTAAATGAAGAATTAATAAATAATTTCCATCATTTCATTTTCAACAACCACTAAATTGTGTTTATTTATTTTTTTTCGTATCACTACTTATTTTATTTTTTATTTTCATTGCAGGACTACCGACCACTAAAAAGACATTTCAAATATCGCCAAATATGCCAATGATGGACACAAAAGCCTTATTTTGGGTGAAGGTAGCTGACTCAATAAATGGTACTAAACTATTATTTAATTATATGTTGCATTGCATGTGGAATTTAAATTTGACAGAGTGGTGGCTTTGCAACACCACATATGAACTTGAACCTGGGCCATTATCCTTTATTCCAAAGGCCCTACCAGTTGGCCCAACATTGAAGAATAGTTATGACAATAATACAAATGCAACAACTACAACATCAATGGGCCAATTCTGGAAAGAAGACTTATCATGCATAAGATGGCTTGATCAGCAACCTCATCATTCCGTTTTATATGTTGCCTTTGGTAGTTTGGCTCTCTTTGATCAAAAGCAGTTAATGAACTGGCTCTTGGGCTGGATCTGACCAATAGGCCTTTTCTTTGGGTTGTGCGTCAAGATCCTAATTGCACTAATAAGATGGAATTCCCCAATGAATTCTTGGGGAGAAAAGGCAAGATAATTGGATGGGCTCCTCAACAAAAGGTTTTAAGCCACCCTGCCATAGCTTGCTTTGTTAGCCATTGTGGTTGGAATTCTACTATAGAAGGATTGTCTAATGGGGTGCCTTTCTTGTGTTGGCCATATTTTTCTGACCAAATGTATGATAAGATATATATTTGTGATGAGTTGAAGGTTGGGTTGGGATTTGACTCGGATGAAAATGGATTAATGTCACGCTGGGAGATAAAAAAGAAAGTGGACCAATTGCTTGGTGATGAGAATATAAGATCAAGGTCTCTAGAGTTAAAGGAGAAGGTAATGAGGAACATAGCAGAAGGAGGGTCGATCTTCAGAGAACCTCAACAGGTTTGTTAAGTGGCTGAAAGAATAATGATTGCCAAATGTTGATTAAAAGAAATTGGCTGCTTAATAATAAATAAAAAATAAGAGCAAGGTCTGTAAAATTGAAGGAGATATCATGAACATTTCAACAAAAATTAGTAAGTTTTTGAAAATGTAGGTGTTTCTCTTAATTAATTTGATGATCATGTTAATTCTAGCTAAGGATTTATTTTATAATCATGCACACATGATTGGTGACCCACTTACTTAGTAATTAAACGTACTTCGCTTAATCTATAATTGCTTATAGATTTTGAATATATAGCAAATCTAATTATTAAATTATATGATATCATATATTGAGTTTTAGAAATTAGACATTCATATATAATTAACTAGGTATGAAATCTTATAGTTGATATATTTACTTGTATTTTGAAGAGTATATTATATGTTAATTAAACATTTTTAATGAAGTATTAATTATTTCTTAAACTGCACAAAAAATTGAATTCTTAACTTATTTAATGGGGAATTTTAAAGTCTCATGCCATTCCTATAAATAAATAAAAAGCCAAACATCAAACCAGTCTTGAGAAGCAATTGTATATTCTAATTTAAGAGAGAACAAAGTGTGTTCATACGAGAATTTAGTTCCTATAAACCCAAAATTAGCTTCCCTGAAATAAAGTAATCCAAAAATCATCCTTAATCCAAAAACCAATATTTCGGTGTATCAATTCCAAACTGTGAAAGCAAACTTCAACGCAAAACCATGTAACCAGTACCATATATAGTCATGAGATATATTTTCATACAATATACAACACATTTTTCTTTCCGTCTCCCTCTATCATATTACACATCACATCTCACATTTCTCTTTCTTCTTTCCTTGTCTCATTCATTCATGTATAAAATAATTGTACAAAGATGTTATACAAATATAATTTCACTAGTTGCCTTTGTTATAAGGGAGGGGTGCCCCGAAAAACTAAACAACAGAATGACGATTGGAAAGCTACCCCAACCATGTCATCTCTAATCAAAGAAACAACTCCCTAAGGGGGATATGAAAGGAAATGTAGGCCTAATGAAAATTGAAAGCATAGTCAACAAGCCAATCTGTTGGTCTATTCGCCTCTCTGAAAGCAATGGGATACGTGCACACCCTCCAAGTTGCCTCACATTTGCCACCAAGTTCATCTTCCTTCACCCCAACCCACCATTGTTGGAAATGTCGAACCTCACCTCACTAACATGTGCTTGGCCTCGGCTGTGACTCATGAGTACACTCAATGTTTTAAAAATCGAATCGGTGATCGACTAAGCCAAGGTACCGAGTCAATAGGTCACTACGGTCGAACTAGTGAGTCATTGACTGAACCAGTTAAACCAGTATCTATAAAATATATAAATATATACTTAAATTTATTAGATATAAAAATATGTAATTTTTTAAATATCCAAGTACTTTGCATAACAATGTTAAATTATAATGATGTGGCCCATTAGTAAATCTATAGTCAAGCCCATTATGAATCTCATATTCTTGGTTCAGGCTACAAACCAATATATATATATATATATATATATATAAAAGGCATTTATATAATGAAAAGCTTTAGTGGCGCAGTGGTTGGCGCTCTAAGTTATGCTCCCAGCATGGCTGCACCCAAGTTTGAACCCAGTTGAGACACTTCGTGAATTTTTTTTAGTTATAGGCATTGCTAGAGTTACAAAATTCGAGCCAACCGGGTCAGTTTGTGACCGGTTCCACTGGTTCGATGACATATTCGATCTTATGACCGGGCAGTTCATGGGTCCGGTTCCCGATTCAACCGGTTAGACCAACCGATCCGGTTCGGTTTTAATAACACTTGAGTATACTATATTCCTGTTTTGATGTTGTGATTATGTTTCCTAAGTTTTATTGTTCATTTTTTGTACTGTTATATTATTGGCTCATGTAGTGATTACTATATTCATTCCTTTTTATTTGTTTACTTTGATTAGTAACACATAAATTAAAAAAATACAATTAATTAATTAATATATTATTTTTTTTAAAATTATTTTTAACTTTCCTATATATTCCTTATCTCATTTATTAGACTCTTAGACTTCTCAGTAGTAATTTATTATCAAATGCTAGAAGAGAGAGTTTTGAGTAGTGGGTATTTTAAGAGTATTGAAAATTTGTTCATAAATAAAATTGGATAAAGAGAAATTTAAACTTTTGTAATGTCAATTTTTTCATTCTTTTTATTTTTTATAATAAAATAAAAAGGCACATGAATTAGCATGAGAGTTGCGTTGATCAGAGAGTAAATGTGGAAGTTTCATTCATCTGAAAGTATGTCATGTTAAGAAAATAAGAACTCAACTTGAATACATAATGCTAGATAGTAGGAGTATGGGCGTTTTCATTGTTCATTTAGTTGTGTTTAGGATGGCGCAACTAAAGTTTTAGTAGTTGGAGTAGCTCTGGACCAACTAGAAAAACAGAAAAAATTAAAATTGACAAAAATCTAGTTAGAATAAAAAAAATAAAGGAAATGGGACAACACAAAAAATTGCTTATATTGATGGTCAAAGTAAGGTGAAGAAATTAGGGGTGGCAAAACAGGTAAGCTCGCCCCACCAACAGCCTGTCAAAAGTGGGTTGGGACGGACTGGCCCGCCAAGATAATATGGGTTGAGAAATAGAGCTCATCTCATTTAAGAGTGGGCTGGCGGGCTGGCCCGCCTAAGAAATTAGAGAAAAATTGAAAAGGTGAAAATAAGGGAAAAATGTAAAAAAAAAAAACTATATAAAAACTATAAAAAAATGACCAACGACTCATTTTAATTTTTAAAACCTCTTTTTTCAAGTGGCATTCATCATCTTATCAAACAGACTTAAAACAACAACGATTTAAACTTTAAAACAAATCAGGAATGAAAATGAAAAAAATGAAAATGAAATAAACTAAAAAAAAGGATCAGGAGGGTCGCAAAAAACCCTACACACCCTTGTTGCACACACCATGTGCCGTTTCAGAAGAAAAAGAAGGGAAAGGGAAAGGGACCTAAATAGAGGGACAGAGAAGAAGGAGGAAGAGGATGGTGAAGAAACGCATGTGTCGCACATGACAAGGAAAGAAGAACGGCGACTGCGAGGATGACAAAGGTTTGGCACTGGAACAATGCGCGACGCAACGACTGGAGTGGCGGTGCCTGCACATCACACGCAATGGTGATTGGGTGGAGGAGGCAAATCACGTCGTGGACTTGCTCGCGTTGGTGGAGGCAAATCGCATCCCAGTCAAACGGTGGCAGAGGAAAAAGAAAGAAGATCAGGAACATAGGGTGCAACTTGCTCCTCAGCGGATTTAGGTCAAGGTTAAGTATGATGTTTGAAGAAAAGGTGAATCAGAAATGTGAAGTGAAAGTGTGAAACTGAAACCTAAATGAAAAAATTGCCCGGCAGGCAGGCCTACCCCTCCCCACCATCAACCCACTTGACTGACGGACTAAAACGACATGGGTTAAACGGGCTCACTGGTTCAGATTCTCAGCCCGACTAACATGCAGGGGCGGGCTGACCAGATGGGCTCAACCCATTTTGCCACCCCTAGAAGAAACCATTGGTAACGTGCCATTACCAATGGCCTCTTGTCCATTAGTGTTTGCCCGTCGTAAAAACTTGATGATTTTAAGGGAATAATGAATAATATTAAATGTATATGTAACAATAAATAGAAAATAACAAAAACATATATAAAGACCAAAGTGTACACGTAAGAAAAATATATAATAACTATAGATTTAATATTAAAAAATTTGATAATCCCAAAAGAAATGGTCCATGGTAGACTTTACTATAATAAATATAGATTTAATATTACAAATTGTTATATTATAACATTAAATTAATTTTTTATAGTAATAAACCTAGATAGGTCCTTGGTGTACCCAAATTCAAAAGAGTCTAGCCTAAAACGATCATGTATTCAATGGTTGGACTCATGAAATTTAATATCTATAAAAAATATAATTAAATATGTTTTTAATCCCTATAAAATTATGTACCCAAAATTAGTTTTGGTCATTAAAGTTTAAAACCATTGATTTAGGTCCCTCATTTTCTGAAATTACCTGAGTTTGGTCCTTGAAATTAACTTTGTTAACCTAAGTGGTGATGTGGCTGACAATTTGCCTTTTCAGCTCGTCCGGTCAGTGCTAATTAATCTGGCATGGCAAATTAATGGACATGCACGTAGGACACACATTAAATTGTTTTTACAGTTTTAACTCGGTAAATTAATTTTAATTTATAAAACTCACATCAGATTAATTAATATTCATAGTGAATATTTCGAGAGCAAGACTTACATTTTTCTTTAAAGAAGATATTTAGAAGGGATGTTTTAAACAGAAGGGCTTGGAGACTTACTTCGACGGTAAGGAAAAATTTGAAAAGGATCAACACGCGTCAAGAATCAAGAGGGGAAAGGACACTTGTTCGTCTTTTACTTAGGCAGTTAAAATTGTGTTATACATGTGTGATGTAAAATATTTTACCATTGGTTTAGAAAGTCTATAAATAAGATAAGTAAGATATCAAATGTACAATTTCAATCTGCTTACTTCGAAATCACTCGAAAAACATATTGTTTGTACACATTTAAAGACTTCTTGCTAATTAGAGAAGATCCAAACATGTTTAATATGAAATTCGTCAATTAATTAATTTCATTTCTTTTGACTTTATTAATCTTTTTACTTTGGTTTATTTTATCTTCTATTCTTCATCTTTTCTTAAATTTTCTACTTCTTAACGCTTATTTAATTTAAACCATGTCAAGAGGACTTGATTTCATCCAATTTTAAATTGATTCATAGAAATCTTTACCAAAAATCCACCTAAACATTAGGTTAATAGAGTTAATTACACCAGAGACGAAACTTAGATGATTTAAAAAATGAGGGATTCAAACCAACATTTTTAAATTTTAGGGATCAAATCAAAGTTGGGTAATTTTATAGAGATTAAAAATATATTTAATTTAAAAATTATATTAGTAATTATGTATCACAAAAGTACTTCTAAAATAAATGAATCTCCGTCCAAAATTTGAATCCAATTTTAAACACCATTGTATTTTGTGTAATTTTAATAACTAATAAGGAATATTTGCAACAAAACTAAACAAAAAAAGGAAAGTTATTTATTCAACGTTTCTTAACATCTTTTTAATTTTTAAGTTATCAAGCAAGCAAAAAAAATTATTTAAAAACACTAACAAATTTTACACTCAAATTGTCTCCAGTTTTATAGTATTTTTAGCAACATATAACTGTAAAATAGCTACAGATTAACTAAGGATTTTAATTACTTAGTGATACTATAGCTATTCTCTAGTTAATGTTTATTGGAGAGACTAGAAAAACAGAAAAACAGGAGAGAATTTGGATCTCATTTAATATCTCTCATTTCTTTCTATCTTTCCTTTCATATCTCAATTCACATCACTCATTAATGCTCTGTTTGGTCAAACAGAATGCAGAGAAATGGAAGAAGGGGCATGAAATGAATGAGAAATATATTTGCACTTTTGTTTGGTTAATTAGTGAAATGGGTGTGAAATACAAAAAAAGCGGTGGCCTCCATATCAAAATCATTTCTTCACATATGTGAAGAGAAAAGCGAAGAAATGTTTTTTGAAACTGTGCATGCAACACATTGCCCGGGCAAGCTCACCGGTAACGAAAATAAAAATATATAAAATCGATTTAAAAAAAAAACAAATTTCACCACATTATTATTTACTAAATTTATAAAAAAGTAGTATCTCTCTCATATCTCTACAAATCAATCAAACAACTCAATTTCACACTTTTCTTCTATTTCTTATTTAATTCTTTCACACCAAACAATTCCTAAATCATCTCTATCTCTTCTCTATTTCTCTCCGTCTCACTTCTCTCCTTCTCATTTCTCTTCTCTCTATTTCCCTAATAAGTAATAACACCATACAGGGTTAAATCTCTATGTACCTCTCTATCTTTTATCTCCATCTTTTTGGATGTATACACTCCTTCCTTACATTATTAACAAAAATGCATACATGATCGGCAAAAATAAACTAATATAGGTAGATAATTTACGCAAAAATGGATCCCTACATTACCATAAAAAAGGATCCATACACGATAACAAATCAAGTAAAAAATAATGTAACATTGAATAAATTAATGGGGGCAACTTATCTCGAAGAAGAAAAAGTAATTGATGGGTAACTTACTTATATATTCTACGGCATTGAAATATTGAATACTATACACCGCCCTTACTTACCATCGCAAAAATAATTAAATACGCGGCTCCAATTGAGCTACTTCGGTAACCCTATAGGATGATCTCAAATAAAGTTATAAACAAACCATGTGCTTTTTGTTTTGTAGAGTCAAAGAACACTAATTGATACATTTACCAAAAAATTGTAAAAAGGAACACCAACCCGATCATTTGCCCACTTTTCAAACGGTTGCATTTATCTTACAGTATATAAAGCTAAAAGCAAACGCAAAAACTAAGAAGGTACTCATCACACACATCACACACACAAAAAAATTATGCCCATAATAAGTAACTAGAAATAGAAACATATATATTGAACATTAATTTCAAGGACATATATATGGATCTCGGATACTTTGAATAGGAGACTTGTATATATATCATTATAATTTTTTCAATAAATATTCATAAAATTTAATAAAATCTTACTTTGTTTATTAATATTTATAAAGAGAAATATAAGTATAAAATTCTACATAATAGAATTATATAAACATATCACATATAAGAAGTTCTATTCCTCCTCGTTCATAAACTTCTCGTAAAAGCTAGTTGGTTGAGCATAGATCATTGTGAAACTTAGATTTCAACCACAATACCGAGTGGTGAGTTCCATGCTCAAGCATGCTGTGTTGCCATGCTAAGCACCATACTTTTAACTATATGCTTGAAAAGCTCATAGAAGATACTAATTGTTTGAATGGTGACGGTAGTTATTAGCACCCATGCCTCAAGCAACAATACCGCAATATACTTAGCATACACAGCTTTAATTAGAAGTTGGGGCAATAAAAGCATCCATTATATTGTAGAAATTTTAGAGAAGTAATGGAGAATAAGATCTCTTTTTGTTCAATTTTTCTTTAAGAGTTATTTCTTTATCTAAAAGGGTTAAAATCCAATGAATTAGTGCACTCCAAAATTTTATATTTACTTTATTAGGTTAAATATGTTTTTAGTGCATGAAATATAGTTAAAATTTTATTTTAGTTCCTATAATCTGGTGCTTTAAAAATTGAAAAGTACATTTAATTATTATTGCACAATTTTACTATTAATTTTATTATGGATTTACTATGAACTTTTATATAATAATTAAGGACTGAAAGAGACATTTTTATTTTTTGAAAGATTAAATTCATTGATTTTAAATTACAGAGATTAAAATTAAATCTCAATTATATTTTAAGGACTAAAATCATATTTAATCTTATTTTATTTATTTTATTTTAATCAGTGTGAGACTTTATTTCCATCCAAGTCTTAAGGGATGTGTCTTTTTATATAACTTGGTTTTAAATTGTAACTTTGTCTAAAAGGTTTAAAAGCAATGGTGCAATCCAAACTTATATATATGTGTTTACGTTACATCTGTTTTGTTTACATTTTCATTTCTTTGTTTTCATTCTGTTCTTGTTTTTTGAGATTTTATAAAGGAAAAACTGGAAATGTTAAAAACAACAATTTTTTGTTTCCAATATTTCTAATTTTTCCTTTGTAAAATTTCAGAAAATAAAAATAAAAAATAAAAATGCAAACAAAACAGACCCTATAAAAAAATATTTAAAAAAACAACGCTTTCAATTCTAATTCCATGCAATTCATAAATTTCAATTCTAATTACATGTAGTATCTAAGTTATGTAGCTTATCGAAGAATAATAATTGGGTAGGCAGTAGGCACCGTTTTTAATATTTCTTCAACATTTTCATTTATTATCTTCAGTATATATAAGCAAAGCAACACTCCTAATATGCATTGCAAACAAACTACGTGGAGTATTGCAATATAACTAGAGAGCCTCTCTGAATCAACAGAAAACAACATGAGTTCTCCAACTGTGCTAGTTCTACCATATCCTGCTCAAGGGCATGTCAATCCCTTGATGACCTTCTCAAAAAAGCTAGCTGATAATGGATGCAAAGTCTTTTTTGTGAACACAGACTACAACCACAAGCGAGTCGTGGGTTCCAGTTCCACTACTACTACTACTTCCACAGGGGAGCAAGAAGGAGGAGGGAAAGAAACTAATGTTAACATAAAGATGGTGTCAATCCCAGATGGTTTAAGACCTGAGGATGATAGAAATGATTTTGAGAAGCTAAGTGTTTCTATGCTAAACACAATGCCTGCTATGCTTGAGAAGCTCATTGAGGATATTCATTCCAAAGGTCAAAATAGAATCAACTGCATCATTGCTGATATGTCTATGGGATGGGCTTTGGATGTTGCAAAGAAATTGGGAATCAATGGAGTTCTCTTCTGGCTTGCATCAGCAGCATTGTTTGCCGTGCTACACAATGTCCCCAAGCTTATTGATGATGGGGTCATCGATTCTCATGGTAATTCAAAAGAAAAGTATTAATTAGTTTAATTAGTATATATCCATAGTGTAAAATTTTTTACTTACAATATCATTTAATGAGGATGACACTTCATTTATTATGAAACTCATTAAATGATGTGATAACACAACTAATCGTATATATACTTCATATCCTAGTTTAAAATTTCCATTACCCAACATTACTTCATTTATTATTAGAGGATATTATATATAATATATAGTTAGTCAGGCAGGATGAGATTTAAAATTTACATATGTTCATTTTATAAACCTTTGAATAAAGACAATAATTTCTATTATTTTATTTGTCACTACGTATTACTACTTATTTTATTTTGATTTCATTACAGGACTACCAACTACTGATGAAAAGAAATTCCAAATATCGCCAAATATGCCTAAGATGGACACAAGAGCCTTGTTTTGGTTGAAGATCGCTGACTCAATTAATCATAAGAAAGTTGTATTCAATTATATGATGCAATGCATGCGGAATTTAGATGTGGCGAAGTGGTGGCTTTGCAACAGCACACATGAAAATGAACCTGGGCCATTATCCTTTATTCCAAAGCTTTTACCAGTTGGCCCATTGTTGAGTACTCATCATCACAACCCAAATGACAATCCAAATGAAACATCTCCAACAAAAAATAAAAATGAAACAGCTGCACCTGGAAAGTCAATGGATAGTCATCATCATGACAATCCATTATTTAAGAGTGGTCATCATAACAAACTAAATGAAACAATTGCATCTGAAAAACCAATGGATAGTGGTCATCATGACAATCCATTATTCAAGAGTGGTCATCATGACAAACCAAATGAAACAATTGCACCTGGAAAACCAATGGATGGTCCTCATCATGACAATCCATTATTCAAGAGTGGTCATCATGACAAACTAAATGAAACAATTGCACCTGGAAAACCAATGGATAGTGGTCATCATGACAATCCATTATTCAAGAGTGGTCATCATGACAAACCAAATGAAACAATTACACCTGGAAAACCAATGGATAGTCATCATGAAAACCCATTGTTGAAGAGTGGTCATCATGACAAACCAAATGAAATAGCCACACCTGCAAGATCAATGGGTAGTCATCATAACAACCCATGGTTTAGTCATCATGATAACCCAAATGAAACAACTGCACCTGCAAGATCAATGGGTAGTCATCATGACAACCCATGGTTAAAGAGTAGTCATCATGACGACCCAAATGAAACATCGGGTAGTCATCATGATAACCCATTGTTGAAGGGTAGTCATCATGACAACCCAAATGAAACAGCTGCTTCGACCAAAAACAAAAAAGAAACAATTGCTCCTGGAAAATCAATGGGTAGTCATCAAGACAACCCATTGCTGACCAAAAACAAAAATGAACCAGATGCACCTACAAAACCGATGGGTAGTCATCATGACAACCCAAAGGAAACAAATGCTTTGACCAAAAACAAAAATGAAACAGCTACACCTGCAAGATCAATGGGCCAGTTTTGGGAGGAAGATCTATCCTCCCTAAGTTGGCTTGATAAGCAACCTAAGCGCTCTGTTTTATATGTTGCCTTTGGTAGTGTGACTCAGTTTGATCAGACCCAGTTCAAAGAACTAGCTCTTGGACTCGATTTGACTGATCGGCCTTTTCTTTGGGTTGTGCGTAAAGATCATAATTGCCCCAATAAGATGGAATTCCCCAATGAATTCGTAGGGAGCAAAGGCAAGATAATTGGATGGGCTCCTCAACAAAAGGTTCTAAGTCACCCTGCTATAGCTAGCTTTGTTAGCCATTGTGGTTGGAATTCTACCATGGAAGGTTTGTCCAATGGGGTGCCTTTCTTGTGTTGGCCATATTTCGCTGACCAATTTTATGACAAATCATACATTTGTGATGATCTGAAGTGTGGGTTGGGACTTGACTCAAATGATAATGGATTAGTGTCACGCTATGAGATAAAAAAGAAGGTGGATCAACTACTTGGTGATGAGAACATAAAATCAAGGTCTTTGGAGCTAAAGGAGAAAGTAATGAGGGACATAGCAGAAGGGGGTCGATCTTCAAAGAATCTCAATAAGTTTGTTAAGTGGCTCAACGAATAAGGATTGGTCTTCTCTATGTATGTTTAGGGTCAATCTTCAAACAACCTATTAGTATGTTAAAGGAATAAGGATTGACCTATTGTGTGTTTGTGTGTGTGTTAAACAAATAAAAAGAGCAAGGTGAAAGTGGACTTTCTCTGCTCAAAGCATAACATGTGCTTTTGAAAATATTTAAGTATTTCCTTTAATCTCATGAATGAATTAATTAACTATGAATTTGTTTGATACTCTATTGGTTGGTAAAATACCTAATTGAAAGCGGTTTTCCCCCTTTTTTATGACCCCTCAAGATAAGGTATGTGATCGATCAATTCTCTCTAATCTCTAAAGCTGACCTTATTACTCACTTTAAACTTAAGTGAACCATTCTAAATCATTTAGAAAAACAACACACAGATATACACAATTACTGAGAAAGAAACAAAAATCAATACATAGTCATACAAATTTGCAAATTGAAATGAACAAATTGTTCTTCTGAGCTTTTCAATCATATAGTTTAAAGTATGGTGCTTAACATGGCATACACAACTTTAATTAGAAGTTGGGACAATAAAAACATCCATTTTAGAATTTTAGAGAAGTAAAGGAGAATAAGGTCTCTTTTTGGACAATTTTTCTTTAAGAGTTACAACTTTATCTAAAAGGCTTAAACTCCAATGAATTAGTGCACTCCAAACTTTTATATTTACTTTATTGGGTTAAATATGGTTTTAGTGCATAAAATATAGTCAATATTTTATTTTAGTCCCTATAATTTGGTGCCTGTTGTTGGTATGCGCATTCATCAACCCCTTAGGTGTTTTATATTTTTCCTTTTACAATTGTTCATAACTTGTTCTTGAATTTCTACTTATTGTTTGTGGTGGATTGTGGTAAGTGGAGGCATTGTTGTTTTCATTTTCCTAAGATCGTTCACCTACATTTTTCCCCAATCCACTTTACATTTCTTGTTCATCCCCTCTTTAATTCAGTTCTTTGCATTGCAATCATTTAAATCCAGTTCATCTACATCGTTTTACTTTCAACTCATCCCCTTTAAATATGCTGTTAAATTATGTTAATTCCCATCCTTTTAATTTTTTATCATCCCCTCTATTTTTCTGCCATTTAATTTCAGTAATCCACATCGATCCTTTTAATTTCATTTCATCGCCTTTATTTTTCAGCTTTAATTTTGCGCATTATTCTTCCTATTTTTCTTCTATTTTTGTGCTATGTGTTGTTCAATTTTGCTCTTATTTTGTCTGTCTGTTTGTTAATCTGATTGCAAATTTGAATCCAGCACTAGCAAATCCTTAGGAAACGTGTGGTTGATCGTTCAAAACGGTTAAGTTTAGAATGGGTTGTTCTTGAGGATCTTGAGGAAGTTCATCATGTTCATGATGAAATTCTTCATTTGAATCAATTTCAATTCGTAAAATTTAATGTAAATGCATTTGTATGCTGTATGACCACTTGTTAAGGATTGAATTGAAAGGATGATGTTATGCTCATGATAGATTTTTTATTCAAGTTGCCATAAACGTTTTACAAGCCAATTTAGATTTTGGGTCCAAGAGCTTTGTTTAACAATTGTTCTTCAAGGACAACATTTTTAAATCCATTTTTAAAAGGATATACACTCATTATTTTGTTTAGAATAGGGACTAAATTGTAATTTCTATAATTTGCATGTTGGGGCAAAAGACAATATTATAAAATAGAAAAGAAAGAAAGTTAGAAGAAAATTCAACAAAGTCAAAAGTCAAAAGTCAAAAGGTGCAAAAAGAAAATGTGTGGTGAAAAAAAAATCCTCTATAGTTAAAAAAATTGAGTAAGAAGAAGCCCAACTGCTTTTCCCTTTTATGTTGTAATTTCATTTATATGTATTCCTCTTTCAGTTATAATTGTTGTTTTAAAAAAAATTGGAAATTAGGTAAATTTACCACTTGAATCAAAGCTATCTCATCCATTCTTTTTGTAATCATTCACTGTGTTCTTGTTTGTCTTGCTTTCTTTCTATTCTTGTTTAGATTTATTTCATACCCCATTTGCTTGCTTATCTTACTCTATTCTTAGTTTTGTCTTTGTCGTTTTCCTTTTTGGCAATACTAAATAGTCTTAAGTGTCATTCGTTCTAGTTCATCTATGATTGGGTAGGTTAAAAACTTTGGTTTTTGTAAGAACTAATCAAACCTTAACCGAGTAGAAGAGGCAAGAGTGAACATTATAGAAAAAGCCTAACTAGAGAGATATACACGAGTTAATAAATTCTTTGAGTGTAAACATTAGTTGAGTGGAAAAGTCCTAAAAGCTTAAAACTTAAAATCTACTTTGGAGTAATGGAGGTAAGAAGGGAAAGATTAATGGGTAGAAGAGTTTTAGGAAACCAATGGGATGAAATATAAAAGAGTAAGAAGGAAAAGTGTTTTTCTATGAAAGGTTGTTTGGAGGAAGCAAGAAGAGGTGTATTTGTGATCAAATTAGATGAGGTGAATAGTAATAATTCGGTGAGTGATAGGGTCATAGAAAAGTTGAAAATATCCACTACCAAACACCCTAGGCCTTATATACTACAACGAGTGAATGAAGAAGAGATCATGGTAGATAGGCAAGATAGACTCAAAATCACCATGAGAAAATATGTAGATGAAGTAGTGTGTGATGTAGTACCAATGGGGGTAGAAACTCATTTAGTATTTGGAAAACCTTGGACAATGATAGCAAGATAGAACATGATAGGAATTAAAAACACCATTAAGCTTAAGGGGAGAAGAATCACTCTTGCTCCTATGGAAGAAAGGGAATTGAGAGTTCTCAAAATTTTGAAAAAGAAATTTGAACTAGAGAAACTTGAGAAAGAAAGGAAACAAGAAGTTGAAAATGTTAAGGAAATTTTGATAGAAAAAGAAAAAGGAAGTAAAAAGAGTCCAAAAGAAAAAAGAGTGTGAAGGAAATAAAAACAAGAAAATGAAAGAAAATTTGGGAAGACAACCTACCTTGTTTTATAAACATTTGAATGCTAACCCTTTTTATGTGAAAACTTGAATAGGTTGATGGCCAGTAAGCTTAGTAGTGCAAAGAGGACAAAC
Organism: Sesbania bispinosa; assembly: GCA_026901365.1. Taxonomy (NCBI): domain Eukaryota; kingdom Viridiplantae; phylum Streptophyta; class Magnoliopsida; order Fabales; family Fabaceae; genus Sesbania; species Sesbania bispinosa. Next base: position 128,868 of record QLOH01001048.1, read on the forward strand.
CAAGGCTACTAAAAGGGAGTTTTCTACATTGAATTTCTTTATGCATGAAATGTCTTTCTTTTTGCATGATTATATGACACAAAGCATTATAGGTTTCAAAGAACTAATCAATTTTGGTGATGCTTTGAAACATATTGCTTGTTTAGACAAGCCAACTAAGTTTGAGAGTGCCTTAAAACTTACTAGAGATGCATGTGTAATCATTGCCTTTGGATAATTTGAATTGCATGCTTAGAATGTTATCAAAGTTGGATTGAAGATACATGTACCTATGGTTTGTATATATAATTTACATATGCATTTTGGACCTAAAGTACACTACAACATTTTTTGGTTTAGGCCACACTTTATTCTCCACGGTTGAAAAACCGTGGCCTAAATATGAGATAGGCCGCGCTTTTAAAATATGGGTGATAATATACTAAAATTCTCTTCCCTATGAAGTATGTTATGAAAACCGTGGCCTATTCATAACTGGCCGTAGTTAAAAAACCGTTGCGTATAGAAAATTAACAGGCCACGCAATTCCCTTCTTCATCTCCATTCTCCCCACAACCTCCGTGCCTTGAAGCTCCATCTCCCTCCATACTCCCCTGCAGCAGTTCTCATCCCAAACCCAACATTGTGAAGCAACCTTCTCAGTCCATTGTCTGTGTCCGTGAAGCTCCAAGGCAGAGTCTCCATGGCGTCAGCAGCTGCAGCAGCTCTCCCTATCGTCTTCGTTCAACCATCTCACTCCAACATTTTCCCGAAACAGTCACCAACCTCTTGGTCAGGTTTCCTCCTTTTATATTCCCCAGACAAAATTTGGGATGACCAATTGTATTGTAGCACTCCAATTTTTTTTTTCTTGTCTGCAAGTGTTTTTCTGGAAATTATTTGGGGGTTCTTTGTTGGGTGTTTTATCGAACAGGGGGTGGGTGGATTTGTGGAATGCTTGGGTTCACTTGAATTTTGTATGGAAGCACTCAAAAACTGATTTTATCCTCTTGAATTTTGTATGGAAGCACTCAAAAACTGATTTTAGATAATTTCTTCTTTTGATGTAACTCATTAGCTAGCCTTTTTTTGCCATAGACAATGGCTTAGAGGATGACCAATGGCTTTTGGTACATGAGTTTTTTACCAGGAGATAATGATATTGTAAATCCTTGCTTGGAATTCAATGAAATGGATGTTGCACTGAGGATGTTTGATGAAATGCTTGTTAGTACTATAGATGGAAGTTGGATTAACCTATCCTCAAGAAGTGGTGGTTGACAGGGAAGAGTCGAGAGCTCTAAGGATTAGGAAGGCAGTTGAAACCAGAAGCGCAAATCAAATGCATGGCCTTTTCAGGTACTTCATTTTACTGACCCTTTTTAGGTACTCCATAATTTTGAGATTATTAATGTTATTGGTTTGGGAGTAAATGGAAGTTTCAAAGGCTTCTGGTGAGGTAAGTGGTGCTATCACCGAAAATAAGTTCTTGGATTGGATATATTTTATAAATATTAACCTTTTAAGTTGATATTACTATTATTATTGTCATGTTCTGAAAATCATAAGTTGCTGATTGTTGAGGAAGTTAACTTTTTTCTTTCAGAGTGGGTCCAAATGCTTGGTCCCTCATGTATCCTTCAATTGATGATAAACTACAAAGCTTATACAACAATGGCTACAAGCTGGTGTGTTCCCTTTACTACTGGGTTAATTTCTATAATTAGTCTCTGATACTGGGTTTTGATTTATTGGCTAATAAGATTGATTTGCTAGTGGTCTTATCACGTGCTTGTATGTGTCACATTGTTTGGGGTTAAGTTTTTTATATTGTGAATATTCAATATTGTGTATTGAGTTAGGTGTGCTTCTATGTTATTGGATCTTTTATCTGTTTTTACAATTTTGCTAGATCAGATTTGGAAATAGAAGCTAGCATACATGGCACTCTGATTTGATATAGATATAATTATACTTATTAAAAAAATTATAATGCTAACAATTATTAAGACAAGGTCCAAATGTAAATCCATTTCTCATGTTCTTTGGAACAACTTTTGCAGGCTATTGTCACTGGATTCTCCACAGCATGTCCGCTCGGCTTTGGCTTCAGTAAAAAAGAAAGTGGGTTCAACTCTAAGAAAGGTATAAGTGTCAAATATAAATTGCAGTATATATGCAGTATCTATATCATGAAAGCTTAAGGTTAAAAGCCAGAGCAAGCAAATAGTTTATAAAATAATTATAAGTGTTGGTTCTGCATATTAAAAGCCAGAGCAAGCAAATAATTTAAAAAATAATCATCAATTCTTTTCCAAGTATGTAACCTCCTCTTTTTGCTACTAAGTAGTTTTTTGCTTGGATTGATTTCTCATAAGAGGTTTTCCCCCTTTGACTCTTGATAGAATGCAAAGGTTGCCAAAATAAGCTTGCATAAATGATAAATGTTTGTTTTCATCTTTTTAAATCGTATGTTTAATACAATTAGCTGAACCATGACTAAATTTTTCAGTTTTTGTTTGATGGGTGCAAGAAAGGTACTAGATATAAATATCATTGTTTTGTCCTTTATTGGTTTTGCATCTTGCTTTGTGCTATGTCTTGTTAGTTTGATAGCTTTACGTTGAGAGCTTTGTAGCAATAGTAGTACATATGCTCCTTAGGATTTGAGATTTCAATTTTCTTATGCACTTTGCTTTTATAATTGATTTCAATTTTTATGTAATTTTTGAATCACTCATCCATTTTTGCATGTACATATTTAAATTTTCTTGTTGCAGATTAATAGCTCAATATTTTATATGTCAGTAGTCATGCTCATGCCACTAAATAATTGATGATTTCGTTTTCATATTAAATATCAAAGTATGCAAATATAGTATATATGCAAATAGATGATGGTCCTTTATTAAACAACTATCAATTGCTTTGCCTTCAACATATCTCGAATTTGAAAAGGTCAGCATTTATAGAGTGATTTTAATAGAGGTCACCTTTGGTCTTGCACCCTTACAATTTTGCATTTTTTTAAACATATAGCCACGATTTTAAAACCGTTGCCTCAGCCTTACCTATAAAATCGTGGCTTAAACATATAGCCACGGTTTCTAAACCATGGCCTAAAACTAAAACAAAAACCGTTGTCTTCGATTGCTTAAGAAAACCGAGGCCTTTTCTTTTATATTAGGCCACGGTTTTTCGTGAAAGTGGGGCCGTAGCAAAAAACCGTGGCCTTTTGGTATAGACCACGGCCACTTAGACCATGTCCAGGAAACCGTGGCGAAATCGTGGCCTTAAGTTTAGGCCACGGTTTTCTTACTTAAAGCCACATTTTTTTATTGTTGTCTAAAACCTTAAATGTTGTAGTGGTAATTGTTTCCTTAGCACATACAGATGTGTACTATGCTCTTGGACTAGTTTTGGAAAAGGATAAAAATTGGGATAAGGTCATCACATGTAACAAGTCTTGCATGGCATTTAAAACACGTGATGATATGCCTCGTAATATGCTTACTCAATATGATTCCTTAAATGTCTCACCTTGCATGAAACACTGATTATTTGATATAGGTAAGGTGCCATCATCTACATGCTTGAGTAAGCGCATTAATATGTAGACATTCCATTTGAATTAACTTGTACGAATACTTCATGGCATGATCATATGCAATATGCTTATAATAATCATGAACAAAATGCATATATTATTCCCTTTGGGCTTGATAAGAATTTAATGTGCAAGATTAAGACATATAAGCCACATAGTTTCAATTGTGCATTTATTTAGGAACGTACTATGGAATATTTTGATGATTATAAAACTTTGAAACTTTCTTGGTACTTTTGTGACAATCGATTCTTATGTCTTCTTTGTGACCAACTTATTCTCTTGCTTGCATGGGAATCCTTCAAGAGGATAATATTTGACCTGGGGGTTAGCAGCTTAGTCTCTAAGGAGTGTAAGGACTTAATGGTTCACCCTTTAAAAGCCAAGGAAAGCTTGCCATGGAAGGACATCATGAACTCCTTGACTTTAAGGGAAGTCACTTATCCCCTATGCAATTGTCATCCATTCCCTTTCCCTACTTATCTCTTCCTTTATTGGTTTATTTTAGGCTCTTATCTTTTCGATTTGAGGTCAAATCCTTTTCAAGGCGGAAGGGATGATGGCGTCTTCCTAAAAGTCATGTGTAACATCCCAAAAACTAGGATCTAGGAAAATACTGTGGAAGCCTTAGGCTGTGAATCCAGCCAACGAATGGGAAGTTAGAAATAGTAAGAGGACTTGGGGGCTTGAGTGTGAATTTGGATAAGAAGTAGAGAATGTATTAAGAGTTAAGAGTTTTAAGAGAACTTAGAAGGAGTAGATGACTCATAACAGAGAGGTGGGATGTGTACCCTAATAGTCATCCGTGAATTCAATTTCATTTTAGAAGCAAATAGTAGTTTGGGGAAAACTATAAAAGATAAGCATCAGGGGGAAAAAAGAAAACAATAAAGATGGAAATGGCCTTTTAATAGAAAGTCTCCACTATCATCTATAATAGGAGCATATTTTCTAGTTGACACATCTTACAACAAGATGTTTTAAAGATAGCAATCAAACATCTCCAGGAAAGAGGTCCCCAAGTTAAAAATCACAATGTCACCCGGAACTACATCCCTATGATCAACTTGAACTATTATTTCTCTCTTCACAACTCTACCAGCACATCTTTGAACTGCATCCCTATGATCATCATGTTGGTTACGTTAAACAACGGTTCTTCGAAGAAGCATCTTCAAAAGAAGCATAGATGTTGCTAGACTAAATTGCATTAAAATTCTTATTAAGTGACCGAACAGATAATAACCAGTTTTAAACTCAGTTTGAATACTACCTTCGGAGCTTTGGTCGTGAAATATAGATGGCTTTGATCCTTTTGGAGATTAAATAACAATAGTTCTTGATCCATTCCCAGATAATTCATCCTGCAAATTGAAGATTTCAGAAGATCAAAGCATTTCCCTTTTTCAAAATGAAACTTCATCAAGTTCATAGGAAATTCATCTTTACACACAGTCCATTCAGAAAAGTTTCAACATGAAATCTTTGATTGTTGTTTATGTTTACTAAATGGGTAGCAACATAGGATAGACAGAGAATTTTTAGTTTCAGCTTAAAGCATCTATAAACTCAGCACTCAGCAGGTAATAGTTTAGGCTTAAGCATTTATTATATATCCATTGTTTTATAAATATGGAGATATGGCTACTCAATATATATTCATTTGAATAAGTTAACTTCTGTAACAAAGACAGACACACTTTGTAAAAATAAATTAGCTATTCAAGGTATCTAGATGCTCATTATGGTACCTGTGATCCACCAATAAAGAAGTCCCATCCAACACTTGGTTTTACCTGATTGCTACAAATAAGAAACCATCCATAAAAAAATTCAATAGGTAGAATAAACTGAACAAGGTTCAACTAAGTGGCTAGGGTTTGCCCAAAATTATCAGCAAATAATCTAAAATGGAAATAGAGAACTGAATAGGGTTCGACTAAGTAGGGTTTGCCTTGATGGCGGCAGAGATATAACAGAGAACTGAAACACGAAGAAGGCAGAGATCTAAAACGGAGGCAAAGTAAGAAATAAACTCACACGAAATCGAAGGCAGACAGCGGCAAAGTTTTCCTTGATGGTGCGCACCGGAGAGGTGCGATGAGGAGAAGTGGCCTGGTGAGTGGCAACGACAAGGGATAGTGGTGGTGGCAAGGCTTTGCATTTGGGATGAGATGAGAAGAAGAAATGAAACACAACGAAGAAGAAAGGGGACGAGAATGAAATGTAAATAAAATCAAAATATTTTTTTTCAACACGTTCTACATCGGTTATAATTGTAAACTATGTTCACATAATTTCAAAAATGCCACCGCGCCTTGTTTTACATCGGTTATTAAATAACCGATGTGAAATCCTGTTGTAGAATCCTTATTTTATACTAGTGATTATTAACTTTAACATTAATAATAAAAAGAATTATTCACTTCCGTTGAAAATCCACTTTAACAAAACATAATCCAAACAATGAAATTACAACTTATATCAATAAAAACAGAGCATTCACATTCAAAATTAAAAGAAATGATTTCACAATTAAGAAACTAGAATTAGAACTAACCAACCTATTTTTTGGACATTGAATTTATTATTACAATTAATTTTAATTAACTTCAAACCTATTGTTTATCTAAAGAGTTTCGTTTTTCACTTATTATTATTTTTGGAATTGCAAAAACAATTATGGATTTTTCTTAATATCCTGTAGTTGTATATATTTAGTTTTTTTTATAGAAGCTAATTAAACTAATTTACCTAGAGTTATATTATTCATATATATAATAAATAAATATATATAACATCTCATGCAACATATTTTTTTTATTTTTCTTCATCATATCTCACATTTTTTTCTTTCTTTTATTTTTGTCTCATTTTTTATTATATAGTAATATATAAGTTGTATATAATTATTGTACATCTATAATTTCCCTTCACCAAAGATAACATGAACCATCTTAACAACATGCAGATCGTACGTGATGCTTTCTCACCAAACTTTTGAACAAAACAAAATATGCCCCACCTTAAAATATTATCAGATTGAAAAAAAAAAATCAAAAGATTATAGCCCAAAAAGGGACTACGCTAGGAAGAAAGGGATTGAAGTTAAGAAAAGCAAAAAATTAGAAGACTTTTCTACCAACTCAGTTTAATTTACAATTGAGTAGAATTGATTCTATGAATTATGTTGGACAAAAGTAATTTAGTGTGTATTTGGTCTAGCGTTGAAACTGGTCAAACTCAAATTTAGAATCCAGAACGCAATTATTTCTAACATTTAAAACATGAATTTGTCACATTTCAACACTAAACCAAACATTATCTTAAAGGATGGGTGACACGCCGGTGTATCACTTTTGTTACAGCTTATAGCAGGTAGGTTACCTGTTGGAATAAAATAATAAATTTTACTAATTTGTAGAAAATGGCCTTATGTAAAAAAACTGGAGCGCCCCTACCTATGTTGTTACACATACTGATTCTGTTGGAGCTTAATTAATTCCTGCACCAAAATAAAAGGGGAAAATGTTTCACAGACTCTGTACACACCAAAAGTAGTTTAGGGTTTACTTGCCCTTTTTCCACTGTATCCTTCCCCACAACCAAAGAAAAAAAAACCCCTCATCCTCTTCTGTAAATGTTATGGTCCCTCACTGAAATTTTTTAAAACGTTCCAGCAAAAACAAAAAATAACATTAATTTTATAGAAAAGGAAACTAATACATTATAAATAATAATTTTATCAATAATCGGCCAAGGCATTATGAATTAAATTAAATATATGTACAATTTCATAATAGATGCAGGTAGAACACATTTGGAAATTAAAATATATTTTTTTATTCAAATTTCGTAATTTTTTAAATTAATTATTAATTACCATGAATTATTCAAGAACTAAACTAAAAAAATCATTACAACTTTTTATTAACTAGTCCAACTTTCTACTTTTAACCCAAAACTTAAGGGGGATTTTAGGCACCACGCAAGAAAGCCACAATTTAAATTTCGTGATTTTTTGAGCAAAATACTAATTACTACGAATTATATAAGAAATAAACCTTAATTAATAATTGATTAAAAAGGGTAGATAGCCTTTCTGAATGGTTACTGCTACATTAAGGTTGAATAAACAGAGGGGCATCAGAACAAATTATTAGGAAACCGAACAAACAAGTAGCAGGTTGAAAATCATAACCGTTGATTAAAAAATAAATAAATCTAACAGTTAAAATACTATGTCACATCGGCAGGGCGAACCATAGTAATGACAGGGGGGAGCCATGGCTCCCCCAAACATTTTTCAATTTTTTTTATATACATACTAATATATATATATATATTGTTTATTAATTATTATATTGATATACTATTTCAATTTTTTATATATTAACTTTGAGACTTTATTTTGGGGAGTGAGACAATCACTTTCTCTACTCTCTCTTCTATAAAGTCACATGTTGTTTTCTATATTTTCTTCTTGTAGGACTAGCTAGCTCTACCAACGAGGATTTTTTTCATCCACAATAGGGGTATATTTTCCCTTAAATAGAATGAACAAACCCATAAAAAATACAAGGGTAAAATAACATTTTAGTCCCTATAAAATACCCGAGTTTTGATTTTTGTCCCTGTAAAATTTCTTTTTTATTTGATCCTTATAAAATATTTAAGCTATTTTTTAGTCCCTGCCATTGATTCCACAATTAATTACGAATGTGTCGAACGCTCATCACAATTAGTAATCATATATAATGTGTTGTACCCTGACACAATATACAACAATGTTAGCCTCCTTAAACACATTCAAAGATTATTTGTGATATATATGAAGGAGGAAATGTACAAAGAATTTCTGTTCAAATTGACCATGAAATTTGACTCTCTAAATGAGTTTAAGGAAGTTGACACTCTTATATAATGTGTTAGCTAGGGTACTTCTAAAGTATTGTTGATTATTATGGCGTTCGACACATCCACAATTAACAGTAGAATCAACATCAAGGACTAAAAAAATATCATAAATATTTTATAAGGATGAAGAAAGAAAATATAAATACCTTTGTTTGGATGACACGTGAACTTTTCTAGGTAACATCCCATTTACTACACCATGCTTCTTGTAACATCCTAAATTTTATTAGGATAAATATTAAATTAATTAAATAAATGAGTAGAGGAATGATTAATTAACTAGGTGATTAAATAATGGAATTAATATTATTATCACTTTTAATCCATAATGATAGTTTAAAATTTGAAAAGAAGATAAGGGGTTGAGGATGGGCCCAAGCCCATTTAGGCATTTTAGTAAGGAGGGGTTAACAGACCACCCTAATCCTTATTCGCATTATCGTTAGAGAGCGAAACGCTAAGGAGGGGAGAAACTGAGAGTCAAGAGAGAGTTGATGCAGAGTAAGCATTAAGAACCAAAAAGGGACTTCCTTGCTGTAATCGAGCTTCGTTTAAGGTATGGTGGGGAAGAGGGTGCTGCTTGTATATGCATGTAGGGGTGCTTGGGTAGTGAATTAAGATTAGAAATTTGTATGGATGTATGCTATAACTGAGAATGTTGATATAAACTGTGATTTATGGTTGTTTGGAATGATTCTTGATGAATCTTGAGTGGTTGGAATGATAATAATGAGAATAGTGAAAATGGGTTAAATAAGGGTTTGATGATTTGGGGTTTTTGATGGGAAAACCATGTAAAACTGTTAAAGATTGACGATTATAATGAGTTTGATGGATATTGATGATTATGAATGATATTTGGTCGAAAAGGATTGATTAAAGATTGATTGGAGGGGTTTAGAGATGTTAGAAATCGTGAAATGTGCGATCTGCGTCGCGGGTAATCGATTACTAGGGTGTTCTGGGCAACCCAGAAGTGTTGTTTGCTGCTGATAATAGATTACCAGAGAGTTTGTTTGCGGGTAATCGATTACAGGGGTGCTGTAATCGATTACCAGAGTGTTTGGTTGTAGGTAATCGATTACAAGGTGGTTGTAATCGATTACCAGAGACCTTGTTTGCAGGTAATCAATTACTAGAGGTTGGTAATCGATTACCAGTGTGAATTTTGAGAGCCTAAGTTCTTAATGATGCTTGATGATGCTTTATAATGTTTATGGTGTGATAATTGATGTAATTGATGATGATTTGGTATGCAAATAGTTGGTGATTATGCAATGTAATTGATGATAATTTGGTATGCATATAGTTGGTAATTATGCAATGTAATTGATGATAATTTGGTATGCATATAGTTGGTGATTATGCAATGTAATTGGTGATAATTTGGTATGCATATAGTTGGTGATTATGCAATGTAATTGGTGATAATTTGGTATGCATATAGTTGGTGATTATGCAATGTAATTGATGATGATTTGATATGCATATAGTTGGTGATTATGCAATGTAATTGATGTTAATTTGGTATGCATATAGTTGGTGATTATGCAATGTAATTGATGATGATTTGGTATGCATATAGTTGGTGATTATGCAATGTAATTGATGATGATTTGGTATGCATATAGTTGGTGATTATGCAATGTAATTGATGATGATTTGATATGCATATAGTTGGTGATTATGCAATGTAATTGATGTTATTTTGGTATGCATATAGTTGGTGAATATGCAATGTAATTGATGTTATTTTGGAATTCATATAGTTGGTGAAGATGCAATGTGATTGATGTTATTTTGGAATGCATATGGTTGGTGAATATGCGATACTTTTAATGATGATGTTACTTGAGTTGTGTGGGCCCATAGAGGGGGTACAACTTAAGAGAGATGCCTTGAGCATGTGTGATGAGACCTGAATTGTGCGGGCTCATAGAGGGGGTACAATTCGGGAAGTGAACTGAGTTGTGCGGGCCCATAGAGGTGGTACAACTCAGGGGATCAAGATGGGGCGTTCGATGCACGGGCCCATAGAGGGGGTGCAACCTAGGAGTGATTGTACTGGCCCTTGAGGGGGTGCAACCTAGGGTCGAATGTCGTTGTGCGGGCCCATAGAGGGGGTACAACCTATCGGATTGTGTGTGGTGACTCCGGTAGACTATCTTGGTACTAACTAGAGTGATTGATGAGGTGCACCCATTGTGCGGAGTTCCAAGTCATGATCTTTGGGTAGGTGATGAGATGAGTTTTGGTGCATATGATAATTTGGTATACTCAACGATGGAATTGAGTTATATAATAATGTTGATGAGTTTTGGTGCATACATGTTGGATGTATATGTGTTATATCTGGTGATGATATTGAGTTATAAATGATGTTATGAGTATTAATGATGAATGAGTATTATATGAGTATGTGATTCCTTTGGTGAATGATGGTATGTTGTTTATATGTTGGTACAAATGAATAGCTATATGCTGCTTTATAGATGATGCTTATATGATGGATTATTTGATGTTTTGGTATGAGGTATGATGAATGATGATGTTGTTTATATGTGGGTGAGGATAGGGTAGCCTCCTATGTGTATGTATGAGTAGTATTCTTTTCCTCACCGTATTACTGTGGATATTTTTACAGGTGTTGATGATGACACGATTGGTGTCGAGTTTGATTAAAGGGAATGTGCTCTGATAGATGTGACATCAGGGTATAATTTGGGGGTCTTTTATCATGATTCTAGTTAGGAAGTTTTTGTAAACCATTTTGGATGCCTTGCACGGCAAGTAGGATGTTTAGTTATTTTTATTTCTTTGGAGATTCCGCTGCATGAGTATTGGATTACATTTGAAGTTTTACTTCGTTTTAATTAAGTTGTGTTTCGAACTAATGAAGTTTTAAATAAGTGAGTTTTGTGAACCTTTTTACCCATCGTGGGACATTATCTTTTCTACATTTCAATTTATTAAACATATAAAGAGTACGGGGTAGAAGGGTGTCACATTAGTTGGTATCAGAGCCTGGTTGGTTCACCGGCCTTGAGTTATGAGTTTACTATGCTTCTGAGGTATTAATCTGATTGATTGATTGATTGATTGCTTGAGTGAATTGTTTGTTTGGCTTGATTGTTGATTGATTTCTTTACTGTCTGTTTTACTTGGTATGTTTGCTTACCCTTTCTTTAATAAGAAAGAGTAATGGCTGGGGGTAGGAACGATCGAGCGAAGGCCGATGCCTTGATGGCTATGGCACAGGCTGTTGACAACCTTAACCAACACCACGAGACGGATTGGCTTGCACGGTTCCAGAGGAACCGTCCACCTACGTTCCGTGGGGGTTATGACCCTGATGGAGCTGCTGATTGGATATACGAGATCGACAAGATCTTCAGAGCGATGGACTGCTAATGCTACAGAAGGTGACTTTAGCAACATTCATGTTATCTGGAGATGCTGGCTTCTGGTGGCAGAGCACCTGCCAGAGGATGATTGATGAGGGCACAACGTTGAGCTGGGATAACTTCAAGAGGTTATTCCTGGAGAAGTACTTCCCACATGATGTGCGCAACAAGAAACAAATAGAGTTCCTGGATTTAAAGCAAGGGGACGGCACCGTGGCAGACTACGTATCAAGGTTTGAAGCACTAGTACGATTCTGCCCGACATATGAGGGAGCTGCTAATGAAGAATCCAAGTGTGTCAAGTTTCTCAGCGGCCTTCGTCCTGGGATTAAACAAGTATTCAACTATCAAGGGATCACACGCTTTCACGAGCTGGTGAACAAGTGCAGGATTTATGATGAAGACAATTGAGCAAAGGCATCACATTACAAGAGTGGAGGGCCTTTGAGGAGTCAGAACAAGTTCCAAGCGACTAACAAGGGCAAGCCATATTCTCGAGCAACGAGAAATCCCAAGATTGGAGGCGGCAGTGAAGGCACGGTACAAAAGAAGAGTTATGCTCCAGCTGCTGGTCAAGCGTCAAAAGGTGGGAGTGTTGGTTCTACCACTCCTATTACTTGTTTCAAATGCGGAAATGAGGGTCACCGAGCAAACCGATGCGGGGATAGAGAGATCACCTGTTACATCTGTCAGGAGAAAGGACACATCACTCGTGATTGTCCTCAAAAGGCACAAGGAGCGGTAACAACAAGCGGAGATGCCAACGGAAGCGCCAGTAAACCTAAGGCTACTGGGAGAGTCTTTGCCTTGAGTGGTACTGAAGCTGCTCAATCCGAGGACTTGATCCAAGGTACGGGTTTCATTGCGGGTAATCTTTTAGTGATTTTATTTGATTCTGGTGTGACTCATTCTTTCATATCACATGCTTGTGTGTCTAAGCTAAAATTGTCTGTTTCTTCTTTGCCTTTTATATTGAGTGTGGAAACGCCAGCTAGTGGGTCAGTTTCTACTTCTAATGTGTGCTTAAACTGTTGTTTCTGTTAATGATAGAAATTTCCTAGTTGATTTGATTTGTTTGCCTCTAAGTCAACTAGATATCATTCTTGGTATGGACTGGTTATCTTCCAATCATGTCCTTCTAAACTGTGCTGATAAATCTATTGTATTTGGTCACCTTGTTAAGAGTAAGAATAAGGACTTTATGACTGCCAATCAGGTAAAGGCGTCTCTAAGGGAAGATGCCCAGGTTTACATGCTTTTAGATTCTTTGAAATCTGATAGTAGTGTTGTGGTGAGTGAGATACCTGTAGTGTGTGAGTACCCTGAAGCGTTTGCTGACAATGTGTCTAGTTTACCACCTGAGAGAGAGATAAAGTTTGCTATAGACTTAGTGTCGGGTACAGGATCAATATCAGCTACACCGTATAGGATGTCACCCATAGAGCTAGCAGAACTTAAGAAGCAATTAGAAGACTTGTTAGAGAAGAAGTTTATAAGGCCTAGTGTGTCACCCTGGGGAGCGCCTATTTTGTTTGTTAAGAAGAAAGATGGTAGCATGAGGTTATGTACAGACTACCGCCAGTTAAATAAGGTAACCATTAAGAATAAATATCCTTTGCCTAGGATAGATGATGTGATGGATCAGCTAGTGGGGGCATGTGTGTTTAGCAAAATAGATCTTAGATCAGGCTATCATCAGATTAGAGTTAAGGAGGGGGATATACCTAAGACCGTTTTTAGGACTAGGTATGGACATTATGAGTATCTGGTAATGCCTTTCGGTGTGACGAATGCTCCTGCATTTTTTATGGATTACATGAACAATATTTTTCACCCTTATTTGGATAAATTCGTAGTTGTCTTCATAGATGATATACTAATTTATTCCAAGACTAAGGAGGAGCATGAGGAACATTTAAAGGTAGTACTTCAGGTTCTTAAGGATAAACAATTGTATGCTAAGATGTCCAAGTGTGAGTTCTGGTTAGAAGAAGTAAGTTTCTTAGGCCATGTGATTTCTAATGGAGGTATAGGCGTAGATCCTTCTAAGGTAGAGGTCGTGCTTAAGTGGGAGGCTCCTAAGTCAGTGAGTGAGATTAGAAGTTTCCTTGGGTTGGCTGGGTACTATAGGAGGTTCATAGAAGGGTATTGTAAGTTAGCCTTGCCTTTGACCGAGTTGACTAGGAAGGGAGTTGCCTTTGTGTGGAATAGTAAGTGCGAGTCTAGCTTCCAAACTCTTAAGGAGAAGTTGACTAGTGCACCTGTGTTAGTGTTACCGGACCTTAGTAAATCCTTTGTAGTATACTGTGATGCCTCTAAGATGGGTTTAGGTGGGGTGTTGATGCAAGAGGGTAAAGTAGTAGCCTATGCTTCTAGGCAATTGAAAATCCATGAAAGAAACTACCCTACCCATGACCTTGAGCTAGCGGCCGTAGTGTTTGTGTTGAAGATTTGGAGGCAATATTTGTATGCTTCCAGGTTTGAGGTTTTTAGTGATCATAAGAGCATTAGATATTTGTTTGACCAGAAGGAGTTGAACATGAGGCAGAGGAGGTGGTTAGAGTTCCTTAAGGATTATGATTTTGAGTTGAGTTACCACCCCGGTAAGGCTAATGTAGTGGCTGATGCTTTAAGTAGGAAATCTATCCATGTTAATTCCTTGATGATTAAGGAGCTGGATCTTTTAACCCAGTTTAGGGATCTGAGTTTGGCTTGTGAAGTAACATTTGTTAGTGTGAAGTTAGGGATGACTAGAATAAGTAATGATCTGTTGAAGGATATTAGCAAAGCCCAATTAGAGGATCCATTTTTAGTAAGTAGGCGAGAGGCTATAGAAGGAGGTAGTGGTGGAGAGTTTGTGATAGGTACCGATGGGGTAGTGAGATTTGGAAACCGAGTGTGTGTGCCTAGTGAACCTACCATTAAGCGTTTAGTGCTAGAAGAAGGTCATAGAAGTAAGCTTAGTTTCCACGCAGGATCGACTAAGATGTATCAGGATTTGAAGAAAGTGTTTTGGTGGCCTAGGATGAAGAGGGACATAGAAGAGTTTGTGAGTGCTTGTCTAGTGTGCCAAAAGTCTAAGGTAGAACATCAAAAACCTTCAGGATTACTTCAACCCTTAAGTATACCTGAGTGGAAGTGGGATAGTATATCCATGGATTTTGTAGTTGCTTTGCCTAAGACTGTGAGGGGACGTGACTCAATTTGGGTTATTGTTGATAGGTTAACTAAGAGTGCACATTTCCTACCCATTAACATTAAGTATCCCTTAGAGAAACTAGCTCAGTTGTACATCAATGAGATTGTGAGGTTGCATGGTATACCATCTAGTATAGTTTCAGATAGAGATCCCAGGTTTACCTCTAGATTTTGGGAGAGTTTGCAGCAGGCCTTGGGAACCCAACTTAGGCTTAGTTCAGCTTATCACCCTCAAACTGATGGTCAGACCGAGAGAACCATTCAATCCTTAGAGGATTTGCTTAGAGCTTGTGTGTTAGACCAATGGGGTAGTTGGGATAGCTTCTTACCTTTGATAGAGTTTACCTATAACAATAGTTTTCACTCTAGCATAGGTATGGTGCCTTATGAGGCATTGTATGGTAGGAGGTGTAGAACCCCTTTGCGTTGGTGTGAGCCGGGTGAGAGCCTTGCATTAGGACCTGAGATAGTGCAGCAGACCACAGATAAGGTTAGGATAATCCAAGAGAGGATGAGAACAACCCAGAGTAGACAGTAGAGCTATGTTGATAAGAGAAGGAAGGAGCTAGAATTCAAAGAAGGAGACCATGTATTCCTGAAAGTCACTCCATGGACTGGGGTTGGTAGGGCATTAAAGTCTAGAAAGCTTACACCTCGATTCATTAGTCCTTACCAAATTCTTAAAAGAGTCGGCAATGTTGCCTACCAAATTGCTTTACCTCCACACTTGTCCAATCTTCATAACGTTTTCCACGTTTCTCAACTCCGGAAATACGTTCACGATCCTTCGCATGTGATTGAGTCGGATCATCTTGAGGTTAAGGAAAACCTGACAGTGGAAACCATGCCGGTGAGAGTTAAGGATCGAAGGGTGAAACAACTTCGAGGTAAGGAGATTCCTTTAGTTAAGGTGATCTGGGGAGGACCTACATCCGAGAGTGCTACTTGGGACCTTGAAGAGAAGATGAAGGAGTCCTATCCAGAGTTATTCGCTTCAGGTAAAATTCGAGGACGAATTTTCTATTAGGAGGGGAGAGTTGTGACATCCTAAATTTTATTAGGATAAATATTAAATTAATTAAATAAATGAGTAGAGGAAATGATTAATTAAATAGGTGATTAAATAATGGGATTAATATTATTATCAGTTTTAATCCATAATGATAGTTTAAAATTTGAAAAGAAGATAAGGGGTTGAGGATGGGCTCAAGCTCATTTAGGCATTTTAGTAAGGAGGGGTTAACAGATCACCCTAATCCTTATTCGCATTATCGTCAGAGAGCGAAACGCTAAGGAGGGGAGAAACTGAGAGTCAAGAGAGAGTTGCTGCAGAGTAAGCATCAAGAACCAAAAAGGGACTTCCTTGCTGTAATCGAGCTTCGTTTAAGGTACGGTGGGGAAGAGGGTGCTGCTTGTATATGCATGTAGGGGTGCTTGGGTAGTGAATTAAGATTAGAAATTTGTATGGATGTATGCTATAACTGAGAATGTTGATATAAACTGTGATTTATGGTTGTTTGGAATGATTCTTGATGAATCTTGAGTGGTTGGAATGATAATAATGAGAATAGTGAAAAAGGGTTAAATAAGGGTTTGATGATTTGGGGTTTTTGATGGGAAAACCATGTAAAACTGTTAAAGATTGACGATTATAAGGAGTTTGATGGATATTGATGATTATGAATGATATTTGGTCAAAAATAATTGATTAAAGATTGATTGGAGGGGTTTAGAGATGTTAGAAATTGTGAAATGTGCGATCTGCGTCGCGGGTAATCGATTACTAGGTGTGGTAGTCGATTACCAGGGTGTTCTGGGCAACCCAGAAGTGTTGTTTGCTGCTGATAATCGATTACGTAATCGATTACCAGAGAGTTTGTTTGCGGGTAATCGATTACATGGGTGCTGTAATCGATTACTAGAGTGTTTGGTTGCAGGTAATCGATTACTAAAGGATGGTAATCGATTACCAGTGTTAATTTTGAGAGCCTAAGTGCTTAATGATGCTTGATGATGCTTTATATTGATTATGGTGTGATAATTGATGTAATTGATGATGATTTGGTATGCATATAATTGGTGATTATGCAATGCAATTGATGATAATTTGGTATGCATATAGTTGGTGATTATGTAATGTAATTGATGATAATTTGGTATGCATATAGTTGATGATTATGCAATGTAATTGATGATAATTTGGTATGCATATAGTTGGCGATTATGCAACGTAATTGATGATAATTTGGTATGCGTATAGTTGGTGATTATGCAATGTAATTGATGATGATTTGGTATGCATATAGTTGGTGATTATGCAATGTAATTGCTGTTATTTTGGTATGCATATAGTTGGTGAATATGCAATGTGATTGATGTTATTTTGGAATGGATATGGTTGGTATATGCGATACTTTTAATGATGATGTTACTTGAGTTGTACGGGCCCATAGAGGGGGTATAATTCGGGAAGTGAACTGAGTTGTGCGGGCCCATAGGGGGGTACAACTCAGGGGATCAAGATGGGGCGTTCGATGCACGGGGCCGTAGAGGGGGTGCAACCTAGGAGTGATTGTACTAACCCATAGAGGGGGTGCAACCTAGGGTCGAAAGTCGTTGTGCGGGCCCATAGAGGGGGTACAACCTATCGGATTGTGTGTGGTGACTCCGGTAGACTATCTTGGTACTAACTAGAGTGATTGATGAGGTGCACCCATTGTGCGGAGTTCCAAGTCATGATCTTTGGGTAGGTGATGAGATGAGTTTTGGTGCATATGATAATTTGGTATACTCAACGATGGAATTGAGTTATATAATAATGTTGATGAGTTTTGGTGCATACATGTTGGATGTATATGTGTTATATTTGGTGATGATATTGAGTTATAAATGATGTTATGAGTATTAATGATGAATGAGTATTATATGAGTATGTGATTCCTTTGGTGAATGATGGTATATGTTGGTACAAATGAATAGCTATATGCTGCTTTATAGATGATGCTTATATGATGGATTATTTGATGTTTTGGTATGAGGTATGATGAATGATGATGTTGTTTATATGTGGGTGAGGATAGGGTAGCCTCCTATGTGTATGTATGAGTAGTATTCTTTTCCTCACCGTATTACTGTGGATATTTTTACAGGTGTTGATGATGACACGATTGGTGTCGAGTTTGATTAAAGGGAATGTGTTATGATAGATGTGACATCAGGGTATAATTTGGGGGTCTTTTATCGTGATTCTAGTTAGGAAGATTTTGTAAACCATTTTGGATGCCTTGCACGGCAAGTAGGATATTTAGTTATTTTTATTTCTTTGGAGATTCCGCTGCATGAGTATTGGATTACATTTGAAGTTTTACTTCGTTTTAATTAAGTTGTGTTTCGAACTAATGAAGTTTTAAATAAGAGAGTTTTGTGAACCTGTTTACCCATCGTGGGACATTATCTTTTCTACATTTCAATTTATTAAACATACAAAGAGTACGGGGTAGAAGGGTATCACACTTCTCATCTTTTACTTTCATATCGTTATAGTTGTAAACCATTTGAAGTGTACTTCTACTTTCCTATTCTTGAACAATTGGCAAGAGACCACATGCTCTACCTGCAAATAAGAAATAGGAAGTCCAATTCCATTTTAAATATTACCAACTGGAAGCTATACATGTGCCAAAATTGAGGATAAATCTAAAGCTCAAACTGGAAAAGTGTGTTAAGATTTTATATGACGTGATATGCATTTTGGTTAGAGTCATAGAAGAGAAGATAAAGATACGCTTGAGCAGAAATAAGCTCCCTCAAGGAGAAAATAAATTTTTCTCAATCAATGTCTGAATCAATCCCTGAATAATAACAGGTATGTGCAAGATCAAGAAACTATTTAGGGTAAAATATGTTTTTAGTCCCTGTAAAATAAGCGAGTTTTGCTTTTAGTCCCTATAAAATTTTTCTTTAGTAAATCGTCCTCTCAAAATTTTCTTTTTTGCAATTAGTCCCTCCCTTCAATTGGCGTGTGCCAGATGCTGACGTGGCACATTCTCTCTTTCCTAAGTGTCCATTATTGTGTTTCTAGGGGTCTTAAACCGCCAGAAATGTTATTGTTTGTGACCGCCACAAACACACCCCTATTATTTCCCCACTCATCTTCTTCCTTCCCTTAAAAACTACCCACCCACCCTAATGTCCTTCGAGATATTCCACTAACAGGACGAGCAAGACTAGCTGAATTTTTTTTAGGAAAGTTCATCCTCAGAATCAATTTCTTCATAATCAAAGCATGCAATTGACAAACGTGAGCTTGATTTCCTTTTTGCTACACTTTGCTCTTTTTGAAAGCGAGGTCTTGATATTCAGTATCATTATTTTCAACAGTAATGTTTGGTATTTGAATTGACATGCTTGAAGGAATTTGGCCCTAAGCAAATCCCAGGGTGATGTTTCTGTTGCAGCTAGAGTCATCAGTGCACAATTTGCACTACTGTTGATGGTCTGCATTACACTAGCAGACCCACCAGCCCCGGATGATGGAAAAGCCACGCAATCTTTGGATTGATGATGACGCCTAAAACAAACACATAGGTGATAATTAGTTTCTTACATCACTGGTAAGCCTCATATCAATAAGGAATTTTAGAGAGGAGAATAATAAAATAAGTTTGCAGGATTACCTCCATGGCACTCTCAATAAGACTACTGGATTTTTTTACCGGCATGTTCCTATCCATTAATAAAAAATCTATTTCTCCATCTTCAAGGTAGTATCTTGAGGCACCTTGAGAGCAGCCGAATATTTCATCAGCACCTTCAAAGTTTAATTGAACATCACCCACATTGAGACCTTCACATGGACCATCTTTGCAATACTGCGTGTAGTTTGGATTTGAAGGAATGATGGGAGATTCCTTCATCCAAGGTTCATATTTGACACATGGTAATGCAAACAAAGACGAACAGAGACGAACAAAATCTGGCTTGCAGTAAACCACGACTCTTACACAAACCATCACAATGGAAATCTTCAAGGGTTTCTAATGAGAGTGAAAATCAGAAGGCCTCACCCACAATGAAGAGTTTTGAAAGGTCGTGTGAAGAACATTCACAATGTCACCTATATGGAAGGTCTCGGTTTGTCAATGGAAGACGTGAGCTCCTCTTCTCACGGGAAGGGTGTGTGTGCTATGAAGAGATGAATGAGGAAAACAACTTTAGAAGCTCTGGGTTCACGGGGGTGGGGGAAAATGGTGGGTGGGTAGTTTTTAGGGAAGGGAGAATGGGGATGGGGAGAAGTAGGGAAATGGTAGGGGCACGTTTCTGGCGGTCGCAAGTACATTTCTGGCAGTTTAAAACCCCCAGAAACACAATAATGGACACTTAGGAAAGAGAAAATATGTCACATCAGCACCTGACACACACCAATTGAAGGGAGGGACTAATTGCAAAAAAGAAAATTTTGAGAGGACGATTTACTAAAGAAAAATTTTATAGGGACTAAAAGCAAAACTCGCCTATTTTATAGGGACCAAAAACATATTTTATCCAACTATTCAATTCAAATGCACTGGAAACTACATTATTTTATTCTAAATAATTGAGTGACTTGTTATTACCGGTAAAAAGAAATGTCATACCGGTATGTCACCCATGCAGTGTTATACCCTACAAGCACCCAACACCTAGAAGACAAACTGTCTAAATTTTTAATACGAAATCAAAATGAAACCAAAGCACTATAGCTAGCTCAACCTAGAGCTAGAGTTATAGGGGCATGCATGTGTGAGCTTGACAGTTGACACGAACAAGACAAATACAGTAAATTGATAAAGACGTATATGACAAGCCAAAGAAACACACACCCATCTACATCGACGTCAAACTGGAATGTCACAGAATCAATTAATACCATGCATAGCAGGCTGGGCATCACAGGCAACACCCAAAGAAATTAAATAAACAAGAAAATAAACACAAGCACACAGCTCAATGATGGGTAGTTGGGCACGAAGCCCATGAAAATTTTTAATTTTTTTATTAATTTTTTAGATGTAATTTAACCCCTTTAAATATCTTTTAGATTATATAATATTACATATTTATGGCTATTTTATTTGCTATTTATTTATCTTTATATAATTTTTAAAAAAGTTAAATTTTAAATTATCCTTTATTTCTTTTTTATTATTTTTATATTAATTATTATTTCTTATTTAAAGGATAATATTAAAGTTAAATATAAGATTTGATAAAAAGTATAAATTTATAAAAAAATAGAGATCACACATGGAAACATAAAGAGAAGTAAAAAAAGAAAAATGAAAAATTCAGTGAAAAATTATAGAAATTAGAGAGAGTAGAGAGGATTAGAAAAAACTCAGAAAAATAAGAAAAAACGTGAATAAAAAAGAAGATCTTAATAAATGGATAAAAACTTATTGGATCAAAAGTTTTTTATTATAAATTTCTAATCGTAGCATGAAATAAGTTGCTCCACATCCATTATACAATATTTAAATCTTCTATTTTTTTATTTTATTTTGATTATGGAATTCTTTTTTACTAGTCTTTTCAGCAATGAAAATTGTCAAAAATAAATTTTGTAAAAAAAAGATGACATTCTTAAAAATTTTACTAAAAAAATCAATGTTAATACATTAATATATAAATTTAATATTATAAAAAAGGAAGGGTTCTATTTAAAGAATTTTTCTTATTCCACTATGACAAAATCTTGAATAAGCCATAGTATGTATAGTTTCTTGATTATAAAAATCTAAAGTAATTTTAAAGTCAAAAGAAAAGAAATTAAGTAGAAAACAAATCAGGTTGCATAAAAGAAGTTGAGCAAATTGTGAATTTCTAACGCCCCCTCAAAGAGAAATAATAAAATCTATCTTCGTGTCACCAAAACATGCAACCACCACTCACTTTGTCTCTCCCTCTCAAAAATTATATATAGAGAGAGAAAAAGCGTATGAAGTAAGAGAATTATTTTATCGTGAGAGAAGAGAAAGTTAAATTTTAACTTCTAAATTAATTTAAATGTTTAAGATTAATTTAAGTAATTAAATCTCTTACATGTCATCTTTTATCAAAATTTCTACTGCAAAGTTATTTTAACTTTTGACTGTTGGACCTCCTCTAATTATGCATACAAAGTTATTTCTACTGCAGTTTTGCCATGTGCTCGGAATTCAATTATGCATGCAACTTCATTGGGTGTTATAAGGCTGGCGATGTGTAAAGTGCAGGTCTAGTTGCTCGCATTCGAGGTCCCGTCATTGGAGGAGATTCTTGCAAGTAGATGTATAAATTGCTGCAGTGCAATAGAAAAAGAAATTCTTATAAAAAATTGTAATTTAATCTAAACTTGAATATAAATTCAAGCATGGCTGGGTACGTATAGTTCCTTGGGTAAAAAAGAGGCATGCGCTAATTTAAAAAGAAATTGTATTTCAATAGTTTATTTTAATCTAAGAGAAGGAAAAGGACTCATTTCATCCCTCACAATAAAACACTCCTCTTACCATTACTTTTATTGCCTATTCAACCTTCATGAATTACTAAACTTCAAAAAATCTCTCACTCTCCCCCCTCTTACAAAAAGAGAAAATATCCTTTTAAGATATTGATTTTTCATTTTCTGTGAGATTTTTCACTTCCCTTTAGCATGTTTTGGTTTGCAAGCAGAGTAGGAACATTTACTCCATCCACTGGGTCGATATATTTTTTGGGGAATAAAATCTCTCATATTGCACAAGATCTTATTATATCACTCTCCACCTATTTACGGTATGTTTGGCAAAACTAACTGATAAGCTAGCTTCTATAGCTGATAAGCTTCTGGTTTATAAGTTCTGAGCTAATAAATTAGTTTATTGAATTAGAAATATTTGGTAGAACTAACTAATAAATTAGTTGGTAAATGTAAAATGACATAAAAAGATATAATTATATAAGTTTTATTATATAAATTCTATTTGTATTTTCTAGACAAAAATATATTATTATGTAGTTATCATTTTAGATTTTTTAAAAAATAATTAAAATCTTATTAAATTTTTAGTGATAAAATATTTAATTAAAAATTAAAATAAATAGTAAAATTGATAAAATAAATAGTATAATATAAAAACAAGTTCATAAAATAGTAAAAGAAATTAAATTTTAATTAATTCATAATTTTTAAATTACTTTTATATATATATATATATAAAAAAAAAACTATGAATGTTTATGTTTATGTTAATTTGTTATTTTAATAAATTAAACTTAATTTAGATATGATATATAATTAGAGAAAAAGGATTGTGCACTGACAGTGTAAAAAGTTTTACACATATAGTTAATCACAACCCTTGATTTATGGTAAGTTTGTTGACTTTATTAATTAATATTTTAAAAGTCATATAACTGAAGAATCATGATTAAATGTCAGTGTAAAACTCTTTTACACTGTCAGTGCATAGTAATTAAACTCATATAATTAAAGTGACAACGTTGTTATTTTATGTCTAAGGATAGTTGTTATTATATTTTTCTTTAATTATTTGTATAATTGTATTGTAATTGAAATTAGGCAATAATAGGTAAAAATAAATTAAAGATAGTAAAGGAAATGTAAATATAAGGAATAATGATGGAAGAAAATTAAATAAGCTGGAAGCTAGTTGAAATAGCTTGTCATTATAAGCTAGAAGCTCCTAAAATACTTTGATATGTCTTATCAAACACTTTTATGTTAGTCAAATTAATTTATAAGTTAATCAAATAAGCTGGCAGTTATCTTACTCTTAATATCAATGAAGATGAAAAATGAACAATCAATTCTAATATGACACGCGATTATATGAGATTTCAACATAAAAGATCTATATAATAAATTATCACAGTTAATTGGAATATAAATCAAATGGATGTGAAAATATTTTTAAAAAAAATTCAAAGTTAGAATGGCTGTATTTTTGGACGAGAGGGAAAGAAGATTTCTTATTTATTTATTTATTTATTTTAGATAAGAGGGTATGAGAATTTGTTATTTGTTATTTTATTTTGAAATTATTAAATTAAAATATAATATGTGACTTTTGCTCCAAATATTTAAAGATATATAAAAGTAAATTCATTTTGTCCTAGAAAAAGGAGAAAACTCACTTTAAAGGCACCATGCACCTTTTTATATCATAAAACTCTTTATTTATATACTCCTATCTATCTTTTTCACAATAAATATATCATCTACCATCCATCCCTGAACAGTGAACAATTAATTGACACACTCAAATTGGACCAGTTTCAACTCTCATATTCACATTTATTAAGTT
The DNA here is from genome assembly GCA_026901365.1 of Sesbania bispinosa. NCBI lineage: Eukaryota > Viridiplantae > Streptophyta > Magnoliopsida > Fabales > Fabaceae > Sesbania > Sesbania bispinosa. The sequence continues at coordinate 153,299 of QLOH01001048.1, forward strand.
TGTTGACAATAAATTCAACATAACAGAATAAAGTGAGTGACATTGTTACCTTCTTTAATTTACATAACTCTTGTAGCAAAAATTAGGCATCATTTTAAACGAGTGATTATCTTTTTTACACTCCTATATTTATTTTGTCTTAGAGCGGGAATCCCACGGGCATGTATAACTGTAAGTTTAACCCTCGGGTAATGGATGGTGATTAAGTAAAACTCTCCCAAAAGTGGCAGCTTCAAGATTTGAACCTCTGACCTTGTAAGTAAAATCCGTGTAATAAAGTCATAGTTCACTCTCACTATAACCAACCACTATTTGGTTAAACACCTATATTTTAATGTTGTTTTTTCGGGTCTATTTATGGTGGACCATGGTTCACATTATCCAAATCATGGCTCACAATGATTTAAAATATTAGCTCTTTCGTCATATCTTTCATTTTCTCTCTCCATTTCTCTATCTCTCTTTTACCTAAATTTCCCTCACCAAAAAATGGGGTGTCAAAAAGTTTTACGTGTTAAATATGTTTTTGATATATTGTCGGTCCCTCATTTTTTTCTTTGGTGTTGGTCCTCTATTTTTTAAAACCACATGCTTGTAGCTCTCACTCTTACACTATGTTTGGTAGAATAGAAAGAAATAGAGTAGAGAGAAATAGGAAAGAGAGAAATAAAGTGAATAGAAATAGGTAAGAAACAGAGAAGAAGTTAGGTTGTTTGGTAGGAAAGAAATAGAGATGAAATGGGATGGAGAGAAATTGTATTTTTGTTTGGTACGAGAGAAATAAAAATGAGAGAAATTGGATTATAATTTATAAAGATCAAAATATCCCTAAAAAATATTTTTGCATGGTTTGTTTCACATATAGGGGCATAGTACGTGGTCTAATTTTTTTCCTCATTCTCTCTCCTACATGGCTTTATTCCTCGGCCATTTCTCACAATTTTTGTGAAGAAATGCACCGTCATTGGTCTCACACTCTTTCTCTTCTCTCTTCTTTAATTTCTACTATACCAAACACATCGACACATTTCTCCTCCCTCTATATATTTCCTCTCCCTCTATTTCTTCACTACCAAACTCGACATTAGTTACGTTCCATTACATAATGCGATAACAATGTTTCTTACTGTTTTTTCCATAGATTATTCATTGATTTCTCATGGATTTCAAAATTTATAAGAAAATTCCTGTAAAATTTAAAATATGTAGGAAATTTCCTACAAATTTTTCTACAATAAAGTAAAAAAAATTATCTAGAAACATTATATGTAAAATTAGTGGTTTAATTTGTTTTTGAAAATTTACTCCGGATGATTTTTCTAAAGAAAAATTCACAAAAAAATTCTTGTAGATTTTTACTCGGAAAAAGTGGCTAGAGAGATGCCATATGCAAATATGACTTAATGGTATTTAATATAAAGACTAAAAACATGTGATTTAAAAAAACAGAGAATCAAAATAAAATAAAAAAGATGAACAAAAACCAAATTTCATTGTATATTTTCATTGACCAAACATATTTTTAACCCAAACCTTAATGTCGAAAATTTTGTGAACATTTTCTGTTATTATCTTTATATAGTATATACAAACCAACCGATATGTAATGTGTAAAATGCTACTTAGAGCATCACGTCTTTGTGGGTGTTTAACGAAGGGTGTCCTCGGATCCTCTCCCGTTATTTTTTAACGGGAGAAAATCTTAACCGCAAAAAAATTGTTTACATAAACAGAAAAAAAAAGTAAAGCATTGGTCACCGTGAGATGAAAACTCGACCTCCAGTTACACTGGAGAGGATCCAGACGCGTCCTCGGACCGCTAGCTAGAATTTGGGTTAATTGAGTATTTTTATAAATATATTTAAGTTAGGTGAACCAGCTCGCTTAACCCACCAACCCGCGGTGAGTCGAGCCGGTCGGGTTAGTATTTTTTTCAGCTCACCAGAAAAGTAAGTCAACCTGGCTCGGCTCACTTTTAACCTAACTCGTGGTGAGCCAACCCGCGTGAGCCGGGTTGGCTCACTTTGACACCTCTACCGGTAGCTAATGACTAATATCAAAGTGGGTTATACCTCTCTCAACAAAGTATTTTCCATACACGTTATAAGGGATCGAACTCATGTCCATATGCTTAAGTGACCCAACTATCTGTCAATTATGTTAGACTTTGTTGGTCTTCGAGCACCAAGCTAATTATAAAGAGGAGAGCCTCTGAAATAATAGAAACGCCCAAAACCAACATGAGCATTCCAATTGTGCTAGTTATACCATATCCAGCTCAAGGACATGTCAATCCATTTATGAATTTCTCAAAAAAGCTGGTTGAGAATGGATGCAAAGTCATTTTTGTGAACACAGATTTCATCCACAAGCGAGTGGTGAGTTCCATGAAGGAGAGAGAGCAACAAGAAGATGATAGCATAAAGTTGGTCTCAATTTCAGATGGTTTAAGACCTGAGGATCACAGAAATGATTTTGGGAAGCTAAGTGATGCTATACTAAACACAATGTCTACTATGCTTGAGAAGCTCATAAAGGACATTCATTTGAATGGTAACAATAGAATTAATTGCATAGTTGCAGATGTGTCTATGGGATGGGCTTTGGATGTTGCAAATAAAGTGGGAATCAATGGAGCTCTCTTATGTACTTTACCAGTAGCTTTATTTGCCTTGCTATACAACATCCCCAAGCTTATTGAAGATGGGGTCATTGATTCTGATGGTAAGTATGAATATCCTACTTCACTTATATATAACCAGATTTGTTTGGTTCTATTTTGTTTTGAAAACACTATTAATTATGGAAACATGCATGCATCATAATGAATTTGGATACTTTAAAGTTTTTTTTTTTATTAATATGAAATTGCGTATTCAATTCTAAGAGAAAAATTATTTTCATTAAAGATCAATAAAGTGGCAGAATAAATAAGTATAAAGATGGTAATTAGACAATGTAAACCTTAATATTTTATTAAATAAGATTGTATTATAAAGCCAAAATTGTACATTATTTTGATACTAGACAAAGAGACAGGCTAATTTACCTATATTATCAAAATAATTTTATTAATTCAATTTTTCTTATTTGGTCCGTATTTATAACCACCATTTATGAACCAACAAAGTCTAGCACCATGGTAGATAGTCTGGTCTACGTTGACAAGGATTTGATTGTTGGCTCTATCTATGGAAAAAAATATATACTTTAATTTATTAGGAGAGCTTGTACTCACTTCAATGATTTTCTTAAAAGGAATTAACTAGTTTTTAAATTGATTTACTAATAAAAAAACACCATTTACAAACACAAATTTGCTTTTATGAGACAATTCACTCTTCCCACATATCATTTATAGGTTGATAGATAATATCATTATTCTACCATAACCATTTATAATTAAATATTAAATTTGAAGTACAAGCTATAACGTTATAACATCTTGAATACCATTTTAGCATATTATTAAAGGCTGGAATATGTTTTTAGTCCCTCGAAAATTAGTGAATTTTGTGTTTAGTCCCTATAAAATTTTTCACCTAAGTTTAGTACCTCATTAATTTTCTATTTCCAAGTTTAATCCTTGCCTTTAATTTGCACTGTTAAGTGATGACCTGAGACCGTTACAATATGTTGACGTGTCTATTTAGGCCGACGTGACTGCCACAGTGGATTTTTCTGAAATTATTTTTCCCCAATTATTCTAAAATTCTTAATTCTAATATTAAAGTAATTAAAGTAATTAATATTGGGATTAAGAATTAAAAAAATTGGGGGGAAATAATTTCAGAAAAATCCACCGTGGCAGCCACGTCAGCCTAAATAGACATGTCAGCGTACTGTAACAGTGTCAGTTTATCACTTAACAATGTAAATTAACGGCAAAGATTAATTAAACTTGGGAAACGGAAAATTAATGAGAGATTGAACTTTGGTGAAAAATTTTATAGGAACTAAACACAAAATTCACTATTTTTCGAGGGACTAAAAACATATTTAAGCCTATTATTAAATATACTTACGTGCCACCTTCCATTTCTAGAGTCATTTTTATCTTCTTAATTTCAGTTCAGTTTCTTTTTTAAATCATGAAACCTTATTCTTTCAAATAAATGAGCATAGATGGTTCATGTTTCATTCTTCATTAGTGACTTAAATTAAATAAGTTAGTTAAGAGAAACTGTGATTAAAACTTCATGAGTGAGAATCAATTTTTGCAAACACTTTTTAAAACAATTGAAAATTCAAGATATTTGGTTATTTTTGTTTCAAAGTTGTAGATATCCCTACATAAGCATATTTGTTGACATGACAAAAAGATACCTAAAGTGTTAACATTATCACTTGTGCTTTAAATTTAATATATTATAAGTATATGTACGGTAAATATGTTTTTGTTCCCTCAAAATTTTCTGAAATTTGATATTAGTTCCTGTAATTTAAAACCACTGGTTTTGGTCCCTCAAAAATTGAAAATACACCAATTTAGTCCTTATTGCTTAGTTTTGTTATGGATTTTGCTACGGATTAGCTACAAATTTTATCGATAAGGACTAAATTGGTGTATTTTCAATTTTTGAGGGACCAAAATCAGTGGTTTTAAATTACATAGACTAAAACCAAATTCCAGAAAATTTTGAGGAGACCAAAAACATACTTAATTCATTCCCCGTTGTTCCATTTTAATTTAAACTAACACTTGAAATGAAAAAAAGAACGAGAATAAATAGAAATTCGTATTGAAATTGAAATGTTTATTTTTTATATATCTGTCATATAAATATTCCATTATACAATAATCAATTATATATAATAATAATCAATTACTATATATAGTTGATTATATATTATTATATTATTTTGATATTATTTTGATTTATTATATTTATATATACATAATTATGATCTTTTATATATCAATAATATATATATATATTTATTTTATTAATATTAATTTTATATTAATAATATTTATTTTATATTCATTTTTATATTCATTTTTATATTCATTTTATTAAAATAAACCCAAATAAATAATTATATATCGAATTATAATAGAAATTATAATAGAATTGAATTATGTAATATGCATCCTATTGCTAATCTCCTTTAAACTGATAATCTTTTCCCCTAGTCACTACAATTTTTATATGTGAAAATTTAGCTAATTTTATTATGTGCCCATTAATAAACTACTTTGAAATGAAACCTCGATGACCTTATGCAGAGGTCAATGATAAAATTGTGAATGCAAAATTAAATTCAATATATAAAATTATCTATTACTATATAGTAACTAACAAGGTATCCGGAGGATTATTGAGCATTTTAATATAAAAATTAAATTAAATTGAAAGTATATAATTTTATTTTTAATTTTTTTAAATAAATAACTGATAAAAAATTAATTTAATAACGATTTATAAATATATCGTTTAGGGTGGTTGTGAGTTTTCAATTTTTACTTTTTAAAAAAATTCAATCAAATTTTTATAACTCAAAATTAAAAAATTAAAAATTTCTCTTTATGATTTTTAAAACAGATGTTTTCACAAATTACAAAAAGAGGTTTTCAATTTCTAGTTTTAAATTATAAAATTAATTAAATTTTTTTAAATAAAAAACTAAACTTACAATCACTTTAAACGGAGTCTAACATAATTATTAGAATGATTTTTTTAACAACCACTAAATTGTGCCTCTTTTCTTTCACTATATGCTCTTATTTTATTTTGATTTTTGTTGCATGCAGGACTACCACTCACTAAAAAGACGTTTCAAATATCATCAAGTATGCCGACAATGAACACAGGAGCCTTGCTTTGGTTAACAGCGACGAATCAATAAATTCCTAAGAAAAGAATATTTAATTATACATTGCATTGCATACGAGCTTTCAATTTGACAGAGTGGTGGCTTTGCAACACCACATATGAACTTGAAACCTGGCCCATTATCCTTTATTCCAAAGCTCCTACCAATTGGCCCAATATTGAAGAGTAGTTATGACTATAGTACAAATGCAGGTTCAATTGGCCAATTCTGGGAAGAAGACCTATCATGCATAAGTTGGCTTGATCAACAACCTCATCATTCTGTATTGTATGTTGCATTTGGTAGTTTCACTCTTTTTACCCAAAATCAGTTCAATGAACTAGCTCTTGGGCTGGACCTAACTAATAGGCCTTTCTTCTTTGGGTTGTACGTCAAGATCCTAATTGCACTAATAAGATGGAATTTCCCAATGAATTCTTGGGGAGAAAAGGCAAGATAATTGGATGGGCTCCTCAACAAAAGGTTCTAAACCACCCTGCCATAGCTTGCTTTGTTACCCATTGTGGTTGGAATTCTACCATGGAAGGCTTATCCAATGGGGTGCGCTTCTTGTGTTGGCCATATTTCGCTGATCAATTTTATAACAAACACATATTTGTGATGAATTGAAGGTTGGGCTGGGATTTGACTCGAATGAAAATGGATTAGTGTCACGCTGGGAGATTAAAAAAAGGTGGATCAACTACTTAGTGATGAGAACTTAAAATCAAGGTCTCTAGTGCTAAAGGAAAAGGTAATGAAGAACACAGCAGAAGGAGGTCAATCTTCGGAGAACTTTGGTAGGTTTGTTAAGTGGCTAAGGGAATAAGGTGTATGTTGTTATGTTGGATGAAACAATTAGCTACTTTGTGATGAATAAATGTGTGTGTTTGTTATGTTAGCTAAAAGAAATTAGTACTACGTGATGGATAAATATGTGACGACATGCGTATTGTTATGTTGGTTGAATGAAATTAGAGACTCGGCCTCTGTTTGATTTTATTGTTGCTACAGTGTAAAATTAATTATGATTTCGCAGAATTAATTTTAAATTATTTTCATTCAACGTGTTTCATAAAACGTTATTACTAATCTCAACCATTTATTTTTAAAATCAATTTTATTCAATAATAAATTAAGTGATAAATTAAGTGATGAATAAATAATAAGAGCAAGGTCAACAAAACTAGAGGACATGGTTATTAGGTACCAACACTTCAAAGAAATTTTTGAAAAAAAATATATTTCTCTTAATTTAATGGTATCCAATTTATTAGAAATAGAGATCTATGTGTTAGGTACAAGTAACACATACAATTAATCAAAGTGATCTTAGTAATTGTAGGAATTAATTAAAAATGGTTAGATAATGAAAACTCCATCCCCTTGAACAATAACAACTAGTGATTATTTCAATCAAGACCACTACTATGTCATCATATTAACTTCTATTGATAATTACATGATTATTTAATGAGACATTGGGTATGACTTTCCCATAGCGAAATAACAAAAAACATCTCTTCCTTTCTCAACCATTTGATTATCAAGTTATTAGTGTCAAAATTTTATAAAATTTGGCAAATAATCATGGATAATGAATCTTTATATATATAAAAGTAATGTAGTGAAAGTAGCATATGAAATCTAAAGAGATGACATAATAGTAAATTCCTTTCAACAAAAACTTCTAAAAATAAAAGTTTTACATTGCAAACATGCATTATAAATGATTAATATTATGAATCACCATTAATTAATTATAGTAATTATATTAATGTGAATATCCTATATATAACAAATAATTTAGAACATATCTAATACTTTTTAAAAAATAAATAACAAAATAATATAATGCATAATTTAAAACATAATAAAATAATTTCTTTAAAAAAATTAAATTTAATTTTAAAAAAAAAAATAATATTAAATTTAAAATATGCTCAAACACTTAAAAAATTTTATAATTATGCTTATAGTATTTGTGGTAATTATTTCATTATAGTTATCTTTATTATATTAAATATTAGGCTTAAATATTTTTTAATCCCTCGAAAATTAGTGAATTTTGTGTTTAGTCCCTATAAAATTTTTCACCTAAGTTTAGTCCCTCATTAATTTTTTGTTTCCAAGTTTAATCCTTGCCATTAATGGGTGCTGTTACGTGATGACCTTACATTGTTACAGTATGCTGACGTGTGTCTATTTATACTGACGCAACTATCACGTTGGATTTTGTTGAAATTATTTTGTCCCAAATTTTTTTAATTATTAATTTTAATATCAATTATTTTAATATTTAAAAAAAAAACAAATCCCTCTTATTTCTTAGTACCGTATATATCATGGAGGAAGAATATTTCAGTGAGGAATTGGAGAGTTGTGATTGATATATACGATACTAAAAATCAAGTGTGGGGCAAAATATTTTCAACAAAATCCAACGTGGTAGCCACGTCAGCCTAAATAGACATGTCAACATATTGTAACAGTGTCAGGTCATCACTTAACAACACCATTTAATGACAAGGATTAAACTTAGAAACGGAAAATTAATGAGGGACTAAATTTAGCTGAAAATTTTTATAGGGAGTAAACACAAAATTCACTAATTTTCGAAGGACTAAAAACATATTTAAACCTAAATATTAATATTAAAACCCATTTTAATAAGTTCAATATTAAAGAATGTTTATAACATAAATAAAAATATAATACGAAATTTAAAATTAAAAATTCTTTTAACAAGCTACTTTCAAGATCGAGTTATTTTAGCATCCATAAATAGGGATGTCAATGGAACGGGGAGGGCGAATATATAATACATTACCCGTATTCATACCCGTTAAAATTAACGAATACCCATGCGGGTAGCAGGTATCCACGAGTATCCATTAATGTTTAAAAATTTAAATTTTATAAAAGAAAGAGATAAAATGTTATATAATATTATATAATATCACATTGTATTCATATTATAAATATAAATTATCTTTATATAATACCATTACGTGTTAATATATTTAAAATGTCATTATAAAAGAATATAAAATAAACTACATCTCATCATAAAATAATAAAAATTCTAATAATCTAATATATTTAATAAAAATATATTTTTAATGAGTATGCGGGTATCGTGGGGCGGGTATTATAATATTCGTTCCCACCCATTTTATTAATATGCAGCTACTCATTGCCGGTATATCCGTGGGTATCCTCATGTACTGATTTTTTTGCTATGCCTACCCACATTTGACATTGTTGAGAATTTGAATGATTACATGTTTCATTTATTCCTTGTGAGACAGAATCTTTTCTTAGTTTTGATTCCTCAATACAAAAACTTCATCAGAACTTCCAAATCATGAGGTTAAAGTAAAAGTAGGTGTTTCTGTCATGTTGTTGAGAAATATAGACCAATCTTCTAGATTGTGCACTGGGATAAAACTCATCATTACTCAAATGGGCACATATGTTTTAGAAGCAAGAGTCATATCATGCAGTAATGTTAGAGAAAAGGTTTCATTCCAAAACTCTCACTAGTTTCATGATAAGATAAAAATATCCCTTTCAAATTTCAACGAAGACAATTTCTAATTGCAGTCTCATTTGCAATGACAATCGATAAAAGTCAGGGACAAACTCTTAAACATGTTGGAATTTTCCTTTCAAGACCAATTTTTATTCACGACCAGTTGTATGTTGCACTCTAAAAAGTAACACCGTGTAATGGACTTCAAATTCTTTTTTTTTTGGTCGATGGACTTCAAATTCTTATATGTGATGAAGAGGGAAATTTAACGAACACTATATCAAATGTGGTTTTCAAAGAAGTCTTCCGAAATTTATTTAGATAAGCGCCTTCTATTTTCTTCTTCTCACATTACATATGCTTTATATTAACTTCTCTTTTATAGGGATTACATCCACATTCCTATCTCCAATAAACAGAGTTTATCTTCATAAGTTAGATACTTCATCCAATATGTGTGTGTGTGTGTTTTTTTAATCCCTTTTCTTTACCATTTAACTTAAATTTTTTTGTCTCCCATTACGAGCGTCCTCCGTGCATCGCACGGGTAGCAGACTAGTAAACATAATTCAACAGTTATATTACTAAAATCACAATCGATTTGTAGTTATAAACGGTATATGACTTAGTGTAACTTACACTGGTGTAATTTAATTCCTCCTTATATATATATATGTATATATATATATATGAGGAGGGTTATAATTACATCGATGTAAGTTACACCAAGTGTTACACAACGTTAATAACTACAAATCAAATATGTTTTTTAGTAATCCAACCGTTGAATTTGTCAATTTCACGTTCTACAAAAAGTTATTAATTGGTGTAAGTCTTGAAGTTTAACACCCGGTGTCAACGGATCCTGACTCTCATATATATATATATCACTCTCCTCTCCTTTACTTGCCTATTCAACCTCCATTAATAGACTTTTTATCTTTTTTATACAACTTTTTTGATATTGATTATTTGTTTTTTTGCGAGATTTTCCACTTCCCTTCATAGCATGTTTTGATTTCCAAATACTAGTAAAGTAGGAGCATGTTTTCAACTGATATATTTTTCAAGGAAATGAATGTTGTCATATTACACATTATCTTATCATATACTCCAATAATGTTCACAAATTTTAATATACCCACCTATTTAATATCCACGAAGATAAACAAATAGACAACAAAATTTCAACAACACGACATAATTATATAAGACTTTCAAGACACGTTGCAATAGAGATGGCACTCGAGCCTAAGTCGTATGGGTACCGCAAAAATTACTCGAATGAACGAAATAAAAACCCGTAAACGGGTATGGGC